>BGZK01001737.1:0-112080 GCA_005406025.1 Eumeta japonica
AGATCGTTCCGTTAACACATTTAAAAGAAATTTAGTTTATTCGAAAACCCTTTATCGATATCAATTAAAAAAGCTTTTCATTTCGAGCGCCGCTTGTAGAATTTGTAACGTTGAACCTAACTGTTCGTTTATCCACAAATATTAAAATTTATTATTTATCGGATATATAATTGACGGATATTTATAGAATTTTCATGCTGCAGAAGCTCGGACCTCGTACATCTCTTAGAAATAAGTTTAAGGAAATTGGAATTTTAACCCTGGCATCTCAATTCATTTATGAAAATTTATTATATGTAAAAAAAATTTTAGAAATGTTTAAAAGAAATAGTAGTCGACATAAACTCAATACCAGAAATAAAAATAAACTGATTTCTCATGTTAGTCGACTAAGTAGTCACAAATTCATTTATAGGGCTCTGTGTGCGCATATTCAATAAGGTTCCTGTTGAGATTCAAGATTTACCCCTTTGTAAATTTTAGAGTGTTATTAAACAATCACTTAGTAAAAAAAGGGTATTATTATAATATTTCTGAATATTTAGAAGATAAATATCCATGGGCATAAGCGGCTCGAGTTCTTACCGTGCTGTTTCGTTCTTGATGGTTTTGTATTTGTTTTGGCTGTGTATGTGCAAATCAGAAAAGAGCTACCCTTAAGTTTCTTGCTCGTTCATCTTGAGGGAAAACTGTCTTCCGAACGAGCAGTAAAGTGTAAATTCGCAAAAAATATGTCATATTTCAAGTGTTATTTTGTAATCTATAAAATAAAGATATTTTGAATTTGAATTTTAAATTTGACGTACATTTAGATGCAGCAGTTTACTCAGCATTTATTTTCGGGGTTACTGAGGGTAGGTTGTAGCTCTTGATGAAAATCATTATGAAAAGTAAGAAATTGTCGTAGCAGGCACAGTATGAAACTTGACGGTGCTTTCATTTGTAGTTTAGGGGGTTGGAGTTAACTCCTTAGCACCTTCTTGTTATTTAAAAACAAGCATTGTCGCTTTTTCGATATCATTCAATTTTTTTTTTCTTCAGTGCTCGTAATTGAACTAATTGAACTAGGTTACCGAAAATATGTAAGACGAATATTTTGAAGGTGATTCGATGTAATACAGAGAAAGAAAATTTGTATTTATTACTGTTTTATTAATTTTTTCTAGATTTCTATAGTTCGTGATAAGAAAGTAAGCGAGGCAAAGAACTTGAAATATTAGAAACTATATAAATGCTCCAGCTAACGATAATTTTTTTTATAAAATGCCTAGTACCTTGACTCTGTTACTTAAAATTTATATTACTTGCAAAGTACAACGAAACAAATAAGTGATAACGGCACAGAGCATTGAATAGGTTATTCAATGCTACGTGGTTGCACGCTTACTGATTTTCGTCAAAATACAAGGCAATTTAAATGTTCATATCACTGAAATTTTCTTATCATTCCTTTAACATAAACCTTTTTCGAACGTAAAAGGTTTTTATGAGTATTATCATTCCATTTGTTGGGTAATATTTTTCATTTGTGATAAAATATAAACCACACCAGTATACGGCAAAAGAGTGAGTATGATAATGGAACTTTGAATATAATGAAGTCTCTTTCTCATAAATATTTATTAACTGTTATATGTAATGACTAATAAATATTTTAGACGTTTGAAATCTGTATTATAATTTTATAACCATAATGAATTTATATGCATGAAACTCATAGCGCCTCATCACTATACGACTGTCATCGACAACGACTTCCCGTTTTCTCGTAAACTGAATACAATGTCCTAAGTATTTATTGAAAATCGTATGGAAAAATTAGAACTAGACATTTATATCTGTTTCAATTTCTGACTTTTTATATTCAAAAACGGTATCTATCTAATAGTGTCGTGACCCCTCTAGTCGAGTCGTACATAAGCAGAGATCGACGGCCATTTTTTTCCATACTTAACGGAACACTGATATAGAATATAACGCGGTTCAATGTCGACATAAGGCCGAATAAAGGTAGAGTTACTTGCATTATGATGCGGATTTGTCAAGTATAAAGTGCAATATGCAGCGTCGCCGCACGCAGCGTGCACTCGCTAATTGGCCGCGTATCGCGCGACGCATCTCCACAGCTGACGTGCCAGCTGGCAGCTCAACGGTGATGTATAGCTAAATGCTTTTTATTGTTTGGTTCTATTTAAATGAGGTTCAAGTTGAGTACCAATACCGCTACATGTCCTATCAGTTAAAAAAGTTGGAATTATTTTGCACTTCTTTTAGGTCACACGTATACAAATAGCTGTTTTTGGCTGCATTTGAAAACAGGAAATTTAGCAATAGATGTTTTATAATTCTTCGACCTCCAACACCAGTGTGCTTATCTTTGTGCGTTAATGCGGGATAGTAATTTTGTCATAATATACTCGTAAACAAAACATTTTCTGAGAATAATAAAACGCGAGATAAATATATACGTTATTTTTTTTTTTAACAAGAAATCATCGACATACTAAGGATGTCAATGGAATTAAATGTTCGATCGGTATTTGAAAATTATTTGTCTCCTGCATCCAAAAATTATCCAAAACGGTCTGTTTTCTAGAACCGGATGCTATTTTTGCAATAAGTAAACATTAATTAACTTTTATTAGACTGTCATGATCGATATTTATTCTATCAAAAAATATATCGTTAGAAATAAGCTATTCGATGAAACAGTTCTATTTTCTATTCAGAAAAAAAAACTCATTTAAATTCTTTCATTTTAATTATTGCGATTTTGGTCTGTATATTTTTTAACTTGATAGGTGCCGAAATACACACGTGGAAGATATATTTATAGAAAAACGAGATAAGGTGTGTTACGTGTTGATTACGGAACTCTAAAATATAATAGTTAGCTACATACTATTTATTTTGACACATGATAGTACATCAACCAAATCCTAAAGAGAAAACTCATAGTTAGTGCATATGAGAGCGATTTCAATGTCGTACATATCCGTTTAAATATTTGTTATCAAACATCGAAGTTCACATAAACTTTTAAGGAAGTTTTCGAAGTTATCCCTTTTTTTGACTTCAGCAGCGTGGATTCTTAAAAAGAAACACTTCTAAAATAATATTTACTGTCTGCGAATCAGTAAAGCTTAACAACTGCTTCCAGTTGATGTATAGTGATAAAATTTAGAAACAAATATTTAAACTTAGATTGAAATTCAAATTTTTTTAGTCGTAATAATATTTAAGTGTCATATACTACCGACTGAGAGAGTCGTAATCATTATCCAACGGTACCACATGCTAATAGGTATACGGCGAAGGAAAAGAGGAAACCCACAGTTCAAGGGCGAGTACATGGAGGCTGCAGGTTCGCTACCTGTTTTGTTGAGTTCATCGCCTCTGGCTACCCTGTACTCGAAATGACGTCGTGAAGCTTACACATACATACCAATCAAATTGTAATAACGTTCTACACAATTTCTATAAAACAAACTTAATTCAAATGTAGAATCAACACTTACTGAACACTATATACGAGGAGAGTTCAATAAAAAATAAGAATTAGTAACTAATAATAAAGGTTATTTTAACTATTAATAAAAGTTATTTTTTTTTCAACTTAGTTATATTTTAGCATAATACACTTAGCATGTCTTTTGTCTAAGATCAGAATTTCTTTCTTAAAACTCTTCATCCTAAGCACCTAAAAATTCCTCTACTGCAGCGACTACTGCTACATCATTTTAAATCTCTGTCCTTTCAGATACACCTTCAACCATGGATATAAATCGTAATCACTAGATGCAAAGTCGGATGAATATGGAGGATGCTCGAGTACTTTGAAGCCAGGATCTCGAATTGCAGCCATGGTAACGGCGGGTCTGTGAGTCGAGGCATTATCTTGATCGAACAAAACAATTTTCGCTAGTATACCTCGTCGTTTCTTTTGAATTCAAAAGAAACGACAAAATTTTGTTACACAGTTTTTTATTTGTTCTGATCACAAAGCAAATGTAACAGTAGCTTCACGTTCAAGATATTCTTTCGTGACCACTCCTTTACTACATCGGAAAAGAGAGCCCAAGATCTTTTCGCCAGAACGACTCGTCTTAAATTTCTTAGGGGTTGAATATGATGTGATTTTCCAAGTCATAGACAATAATTTTTTTCTGGATCGTAATAATGAAGCCACATTTCGTATATAGTTATAAATCTAGCTAAAACTATTGGAAATTTGTTGTGAACGTTCCTAAGAAGCTCGAGAAATGTTCAGTCTGGTTTATCTTTGGGTATCGGTAGGCAATCTGGGGACCCAGTGTGAGGATATTTTTTTCACCTCCAAACCTTCAGCCAGTAATTTTTCTGGTTCCAAAGAATTGGTACCTCACTCACACGTTATAGTGAACGCCCCTCGTATTAAGCGAACATAACCTCTTTTTGCTTTCAATTAATGAAATTTTGCAACGATGCGTTATTGAATTGTTCACGTGGATTAGAAGTTGTATTTGTAAAATATAGATTGGTAGACATAATATATTTGTACATATTTGAGTTAAAATGTTTGTGATTTGCAAGAGCTATTTTTCTTCCCTGTCTAAATGTAAGTCAGTGGTTTAATTTTTTGTGGACCCGAAACTCTATTCGATCTGGAACATCCGTGGCATGTCTTGACACAAATACAAAATATTAAGACACTTTAAAGGATGTTAAAGTTTCATTGAAATATTTTTATTATTATGGACGACATAAATGCTATTCCTATTCGATTTAAAACCAATATATCGACACGAGGGAATGATTTAATGTCAGTATAAAATCGAATGGCTCGACATAACACAAATATATTTCAGTGAGTATTAATTTAAGGTAACTATGCGTAATTTTATTAAAGCTAAAGCGATTCATGTATCAAATTTTTGAAAAATTGAACTATTTAATTATTTAAAAACATATATACAGACGAATATAGAACCTAGTCCTTTTTGAAGTCGGTTAAAAATATATTTATATTCTCCTACCCATACCTACACCTACATACTTCTACACTCTATATATATAATAATACGTATAAAATCGATACATACAGAAAAAGTTTGATTCTGTGAGGCAATCCCAGCAATACTTTTAAGTTGGAAAAAGTCAATTTATAAGTATCATATGCTATATACTAATATACATTTATAATAATTAAAAAAATTAACTTGTAAGTAGGTTAAGTCGTCACGAAGTATTTAATATAAAAACTGTATTTCGGTTTTAGAAATCTTAAATCATGAGCAGTGTGTTCATTATTAATTAGTTGTGGTGATAAAAATGATATTAAGCATTTAATTATTAAACCTATGTAAAACACCTTCTCTGTTATTTAATAGGAATGCAAAGATCGTACTAGGTATATTACAAACATCTGTGGTTTCTGTCTACCCTTTTGGGGAAATAGGTACGAGTTCATAAATAAATTAAGCAATATTAAATCTGTAGTAAACTGATTGTTTTATTATCATAAAATAATCTGTTTCATCGGCTATTGCCGGCCATGCTAATTTGCACGCAATTGTTTTACGTCACGGAAAGTCGTATTCAACCAAGAAGATTTATGTCTAACTCTATGGCATTAATAGGATTTTTTAAAATCGTAAGCTACAGAAATTACTCAAAAGAAAACAAAATGCATTTTACAAACCAAACAGACTGTTACCAATTTTATATTTCCATGATGTACCTGATATGATAGTCTATCAAAAAATTTTAAATAATATCAACTATTTTATAGACATTCCTTACATATTCGAAATCAATTAAGATAAGAAAATCACATATTTACTTTACTGATGGCTGTCAATAACGGGCTCCCTGTTAACAAGCTATGAGCTGGCCACTCCAATAAGATTTATTGGCGTGAAGATAAACACTCGGGTAGCTCTCATCTGATATACAGATCTTTAATTGAACTACACTGGTCTTTCTGATTTATGTTAGCCCAAAGGGTTATTTTCATTTCGCGTCCGAGATGCCGATGCGAGATTATCGTTTAATACTTTTTTATATAGCCCTTTTTTTGTAAGCGTGACTTGTTTGAAAATATAACTGCTGTTAAGTGAGAATTTAAGTTAATGATGGAAGCTGGTTAACGCGCAATGCAGTTATAATTTGAGATGAATTCAAAAAATGCTTATAGTGCTAATAAATTTTATATCTTCACAACTATAACTTACTATAATGTCATAAAATTTTGTTGCAGAGCATTATTTTATATACATAGAATTAAAAGTTATCGAAATGTTAAATTATTTCGTTATATATATATATATATATATATAATAAATAAATTATATATAATTAATAAGTAAATTAATTATTTATACGTAATCGCATGCACAAGCTTATGTTTAAATATTATTTTATTGCAATTTCAACGGGCAGACGAACATGCTAGACACCAGAATATAGGTGCACTGAACAAAATTGGTCATTCCAATCATAAGTTTGAATAAGGTAATGAATTTGCATTGTTGATTTTGAGTGAGTCAAATTTTGGTTATTTTAACCAACCTGTATATTAGTCTGACTGATCCGATTGGTTAAATTATACACATTATTTGTTATTACAACGAATTACTTCGTTATTGAAAAAAATACATTTAACCAAGCCAAATTCAAATTTGGTTAGAATTATTTGTTTCTGTGTGATCACGCTGGGCACTCGCGATCTAAGAGGAGTCACTAATGGATTGCCTACCTTTTATGAAGGAATAGGGTATCCGATGAAGGGAATGGGATACCTGGAATCCTTATAATAAGAAACGGGATATATTCGACGCCGCCGGAACTCTCACTCACCGTACCATAAGTAACAGCGGAAGCTGCTACTTTGCGTTTGTATTATGTGAAAGTGCAATATCTTAGCGTTCGAAGTAGCCCATTTAAGTACGTACGTGCTATAACTAATTTGGCTATAGCACGGCTCTATCACGAAAAAGAGTTTTGTGTGTGGCAAAAGTTAAAAAAATGTTTTACTATAACAATAAAAACAACCAACATAAGATTAATACATTACACAGGCCTACAACGATTTTGGTGCCGGGTATTTTAGACCTGATTTTAAGCATGGTGATACCAAAAATGTTACCAGTTTTTTTCTATAAGCTCTAGTTCCCGAGATATGACAAAATACAGTTTTTAGAAAAAAATAAATAAATATTTTATTGGTATTAAACATTAAGAAATTGTTTACATACACTATGAGGCGCCCACACTTTATCTTGGTGTCGAATACCGAAGTAAGCAAAATAAGGATGTTACACAGAGTCTGTTATCGATTTACGCTGATCTTTTAGTATGTATTCACCACAAACATAACAAAATGTGTCAGGATTGTTAACACAACATCTGGACGTACTAGCCATAATGATATAGTAACATAAACTTTATCGATATTATTGTAATAATGACTGTTTACGAAAAAGACCGGGGAAAAAATTAAATGAGGGTAGAAGGTAAACTAGAGCTGATGGGTAAAAATAACGTATCACAATATATGGTACATCACCTACTTTATCGACCATAGGCATAAACAGAGCTGCACTAAAAAAAAAAAATTTTTTAGGCCTGTGTTATTGATTAGACGGAGAAGGGACTATAACAAGCATTAATGTTATGTCTAAGTAATAGGATATAAAATGTACGCAAAGTTTTTTTTTTTTAAGTAGAATATGGATAAGGGTGGTAGGATGGTTAATGATTAGTGGTTTCGTTGTTCATTAATCCGTTATATGTTTTGGCACCTTTTTGTTTATTTAAATCGTGTATTTTTATGTTTCAACAAATGATATATTCGGCAGGAATCACCTATCTTAAAACAAAAGTATTTTGCAGCCATATATATTTTTCTATGGTTGAGTGTCGTAACTATAAAAAAATGAAGTTATGATAAAAGAATCATATAATGGCGAAAAATGGAAGAGAATGGTTTCTTTTGTTTACATTTACTTTTTCTTTTGGATACCACTCACAGCATAAATTTAAATGTGTGCTTCAATTATCAACAGTTGGCGACTTCTTTTTCGTTTTAAATAAGTATAACTTTCCAACTGCCATACTTACAATTTATTTGAATAGAAAAAACGGCCTTTAACTCACAAATTCACTATAGTTTTTATGAACACTCTTAACGTAGTTAACTAGAGTTAATTCTTGCTGTAGAAATAATTTATATTTCCTTATTTATATTTTAAAACACTAACAAATATACCGTTTTCGATTGACCTCAGCATATATAGTAACTGTAAAAAACGAAGCTCTTAAATATTTTCTTAAAAGTTCTATCTGCTTTTATTTTGTACTCTATTAATTGAAAACATGAAACATATTACTGAGAAATATTGTATTTCATTTCAATCCGTAATCAAAAGTAAGTTATAACTTGTTCTTACGTAGAGTGCACACGCTGACGCAATAGCGAGCTAGCCGGTCGATATACCACGAACGCTCTGTATTTCATTACACATAATATCTACTATTTCTTCGCAAGGCATTTTTTTAAACTATTTCATTTTCATATAATTTGATTTGAACCGTTTCGATAAGGACTTAGAGCAGTCACACTCACATAGGATCCTCAATATATTATATATATGCAAATATATATGCAAATTATATATGCAATTAAGCCAACAGATTTTGGTATAGTTTTTATTGAACGAAATGAGAATGTCGTAGGTCAAAAGCGTACTTTCGTATTATATATTTGTCTTTAAGTTCGTTCTCTGTTCGACGTTCGTTAAAGATGTATAAAATTAAATTCTAATACAACATTTTACTGTTTCCATTACTCCATTCGTTGAGTTGTGAGTTGTATTCAGTCTTACTTCGTAAGACCGCGTTTGGACGACAATTACGTTCCTGCCACAAAATATCTGTTTTGTACTTTTTATAATATCAAATCTGTGACCGACAGACAGTCGGCTATGAGAATTGGCAGCGGATTTGTTATTGTGAGCTGTGTCAGCGACGGACACAAAACACAATAGATACATATTTTGAGACGTGAATATTCGGATCAGCGGTTAATTCCGCGCCGTTTTTATAAATATGTACATGTAGATATTCATTTATTTGTTGCTTATTTGCAATAACATGAAATAAGACCTAATTAATCTATGGGAGGTTTTGTATGTTAACTAGGCAACTGAGCTTTGCTAGGCGTCTTTCTAGATTGCTGCGGAAATCATAGGGATATTCTTATGTTTGTTTCCAAAAATAAATATTTAGATAAATAATATACATACACTAAAAAACATGTAAGATTTACCTGCTGCCTGCTCTCGTGTTAATAATGTCACGTACTTACTTGTACCTCGGCCTTACATCCAATAGTATAGCGACCTTGCGATCACCTCAAAATTGTATAAGATGTCACTATAAATCAAAGCTTAAGACGATATTTTTACGCTTTTTCTAAGGAAAAACATTTGCATAAATAAACTTGAAAATCAAAACGTTATTATAGTGCAAACTTTCATAGAAATCGTTAGAGCAGTTTCCGAGATGTAAATTAATATACATACAGAACTGTTCTCGTAAATTATTAAGAGGAAGAATAAATTGCGAATTCTATTTTTCACTTAAGAGTAGAATAGAATGCAGATGAAGCACGTGCTTTATCCGTGAATTCAGTGTGTGTTGTGCATCATATGTTAAAGCAGGATAGTATCTGTTTTTCTCTTTTGAAAGCGTGCAAATTTGTTCTTACGTTCGCAACAGACAAATGAGTGCACTCGATTGGAGGGCGTCAATTGCAAAACAACGAACGTCAAAACGACGACAGTCACTAAGATAAATTATCCGTTTACCGTTGTGTCCTTATACAAAATTATTTTAGAAAAGAAGTGACTTTAACGGCAATTATTACAAAAAAACAAAATTTTGAAACACTAACTTGTGTGTCTAGGAATTAACCAACTGGTTTGTGTCAGCGCCGTGATCCCAACTAGACAGAATTCAGAGGTCCTAGCATGATGCTCCTGGACAAGTATATCTCTGTGGGATTCTTCTTTTTTGCATCAGCATAGAGAACGAATGCTCTCGAGAGAGGCTCTTATAGCTTAGATAGGCTCTCATTTAGGGCGTCATGCTAAGCCCGTTTGTAAGTATATCGACTTATAAATGCTTCAATATTGATTTCTATACCATTTTGTAGTGTTCGCTATGTTCGCACAGACGGAGTCGCGCTAAAGAGCTAGTAATGAGATATGAAAATGACTATCTATATACTCGTTATCGACATTTGCAGATACGCTCCGTGTATATTGCGAAGCGCGGCCGCAGGGGACGCGCAACTCGTAAATAACTCCAGCATGAAGACGTCCCTTACGAGTTTAATGGAACGTCAAAATATCGCGCCATTAGGTGTCGGCAGCCGGCGATAAATCGCCGGTAATGAAAGTACATCTATGTAAATTTCTTGTTTATGTAATATTTTGCTCGTCTTAGCTCGGATAAGTCGTGCATGTAACTTGTCTTATAATAAAGTAATTTAGAAGTAAAGTTGATAATCGCTCAAAAGCGATAAATTGATTTGTATAGTTGTAAAAAATATTTAAGAACAAAACTATCTACATATATTTTCGGAAATATATATCAGGTATTAATATTTTCGACCTATTTGATTTCTAAAACAGAGGGAGGTTTTGGATTTGATGTGAAGGGTCCAACTATTTTCTGATTTTTTTTTTATGGCAATATCTTTTTTATTGGACCACCATATTACATAGTAAAGTGTTTAATTAGTAGTTGTGTTTAATTAATATACATCCTTGATCGCTTAGCATAATATAACAAGTAAGAAATGAACCATTTCATTAAACTTCTTGTAAGCCTCTAATAAACGGCGACTCAAATCTTCTTTATCATCTATAATATAGCAGAATTTTTATGTTATTAGAACTCTTAAGCACTGAACTTAGTGACAGCCGTATCGTATGTATTGCATTCATCTGTCATTTGTTTATACAAATTGGCGGAAAAAAGAAATTGGTTTGTTTACATAACGTCAACAAGAGTTTAACCCAAAAAAATTTCATGTAATTATTTTTTATAAATTTTGTCGCCATTTAAATCAACAAGAATGTTACAATAGAGTTCGGTTGGCATTTTATGATGAAGCTTCATCTCTTATCACTGTTTAAGACTGGTTTATCTAGTTCATACGTAGTCGTACTAATCTGACTTGACGGTTGCTTAGGTCCTTCTACGGCAACGACTGAAGACAACATCACTGTTGTCAGCAGTTTCGGACAAGCTAGGCATCGGTATGAATCAAGTGTACAAAATCGTTCATGAACATTTAGCAGTCAGGAAGCTTTGCAGTCGGTGGATAGCTCATAATTTGACCGACGCTCAAAAAGTTTACCGTGATAATTGGTGTCGCGAAATGATGCAATTTTCGCAGGTGGTGACTCAAATACTATATGCGACATAGTTGTAGGTGACTAAAGCTGGATTTACTGTTACGATCCCGAAACCACAAGACAGTCTGCTCAGTGGGTGCTTCCTTTCGAGGCGTTACCTACTGAAGTAAATCGAGGTCGAAGCCTCAGAAAAAATGGTCACCTCTTTCTTCGGAATGACAGGAATGTATACAAAAATTATTATAGAATATAAAAGAACAGTCACTGCAGGGTGGCGTATTAACAATTGTTGACTCTTGTTTTGATTCCGGTAAAACGACTTTGCAGTAGGATTGTCATTTATCGTAACACTTCATTACATACCGCGAGATAAACAAATAACTATTTGCAAAGGTTAGCTCTAGAAATACTGACTTACGGTTCACCAGTCTTCCAGTTCCAAGTTCGTATCATGCGATTATTTATTTATTTTATAAAATAAAAGAAAAGCTTTAAGGAAAGAGGTTTAGGGGTACCACGGAAGCAGCGGATTTATATGAAATATCCGTCGAGGCCATTCTCAAATGCGAGTGGGTAGTGCGTATTTTTCACTGGTTACATGGAATGCAGCGATGAGTTGATCTCAATGGACATTATTTTGAAAAACAATAATAACTTGCTAGTTTGCTTAGATTTTGAATTTCTAAAGATTTTCAGATTGACTTAAATAATACATGTAAAACAGTAAAGTAGCCAAATTTGTACATTAATTTTTACTAAAAAAAAGTAAGTGGTATGTACTAAATATATAATATAGAAATCGAAACAATTGCTTTAAAAGTTTTTGACTGTTTGTTTGTTCAAGCATCAATCAAAAAAATAATGAACCGATGTAAGCAAAACTTTTGTGTTTTTTTTAACAACAATCTACTGCTTAACTTACAGCACTTTATCGTGCTACATTATTTAGGAGTAAGAAAAACCAAAATTTTCCCTTTCTTTAATTGGAAGTAGATACTGAATAGATTTGGACAAATGGTATCTAGCTCTTGTATTTTCTGACAGTGTGGACGTAACAGAAAAAAATGTGGTAAACATTCCATAACTTACTTATTTAAAATTTCATTATTATAACATAATAAACGTTATGAAAAGCGAGAAATCTCTCTATAATCACTGTGACTTCGAAGAAGATCCAATGACATGACATCTGAGACTTTTTATGGCTGATGAAAGACAACGAAGAAGTGAAGGACACCTGTCATGTTTTTGTAAAACGCTATGTTTCATAATCAACACGCGAACGAAGTCGCGGACAGCAGATAGTGATAATGAAAATGTTAATTATAATGCATCAAACTTTTTTGGGATATTTTAATTTGCAGAAAACACACAAACGTTCTTCATTACCGTTAATTCCTTCCTGAATGCGGATTTTAATTACTCATCAAAATAAAAAGGAATTATTTTTTTTGCGACCCCAACCCGTCGGGTGCAGCAGATGTGCGGTTTTATCGTCAATACAATATTTAAGCTTCTTATTTAAATATAAAATGACGAAAGCCTTCGAGGAAGAATTAAAAAAGTAAGGTTGTATATTAGTTGCCCATTTATTTTTATATACTTCTATCTTTTTAGATGGATTATCACATAAAATTTTATAACTAAGATTTGAAGATTTGAATTGGTGGCTCTTTTGTACCTTTTTAAGGTATAACAATAATTTTTGGACAATTTGCCTTGAGATTTATTTATGTCAGATCCGTCATTAATTTATTATCTGCATGTGTCAGATGTAAATCATCTCCTGTCAAAACAGACCCTTTCATGATCTTTTCACCCGACTGCGCGACGTGAAGGAGGGTAATGTATTTATTAATCTATATATGTATGTTTTTTCCTTTGGCGTCGACCGATTTTGATGATTCTTACGTCAATAGATTTGTATTAATCTCGTGTCATTAAAGACATTACAGTAATCAAAATTCAATATAGTAGCAACCAGACGCTATATCGTGAAAAAGGAAAAAAACTGACACACTATCTCAAATGGGGTATTCTTGAATAGATTTTGAAAATAATCTAGGTTTCCTTAATTATTTTCAGTTTTTCATGACTTTTTAAAAATTAGAACGATTTTGGTGAGCAAACATTCTTACTTAAAGTTTCAAAACTTATAATAAAGTTGTGATAAATTTCTTACATGATCGCCTAATAGACTTTATTAATATATAAAATAACTATTATAAAACCAGAACAACTTTCGTAAAATACAAAACGGCAGTAAAAACGAAAAAAAGTTTATACCAAAACCATTTTAAAGCAATAGAATCATACAACTTATTCTTATAAATTATTAATATTAATTAATATGAATATAGCGATCAAAGAAATTTATCACGGTGTTTATAACAAGACATGACGTTGATACCGCTGAGGACGAGAAAGCAATTTTAGTTCAATGTTAAATAAGAAATAAAAAGTGGTAAATAAAAAATTAATTAAAAAACCTGTCTGTCTAAAAGTGAATTACAAAAATTGAAAAAGAATATGCAAAAATCGTCCAATCAAATATGATAAATATTTGTAATCGAAGCATACATGTAGTAAGTAAAGAAACAGGAATGTAATGCATACGGCCGCAAATATTTGTCATATTTGATTTTGCGATTTTTTTACACCATCTTTAACAATAACTAAACTAAATTGAAAAAAACGGAAATTTTTTGTAATTCACTTTTACGCAGTAATAATTTGTTTAATTTTATTTTTAATTATTGTTTGTGACTGATGGACTTGGAATTAAAGCCCTATTTACAATAATTTTGTAATATTATCTGTATATTTTTCAAGTCTAACTTATCTATATATTGTAGTTCTAAAGCTACAACTTCAGAACTTAGTTTAGAATGCAATTGTAAATAAGTGGTGCGAAAATTAAAAAAAAAACCATAACAGGCATGCAATTCGATTAACCGAATGCACTCACACCTGACGGATTTTTTTCAGTAGACTGGTTGAACCAACGGCGTCCCTTTAATGCGTACGCGCAGCGACAATGTAGCGGATTATGCAGTTTTTATTCCTGATAATTACGCTCGATAATGACGCAGACGTTGACCCAGCTAGCGTTCGCTTTGTTAACTGCGGGGTGTGCCTTTTGCCTAACGACTGTTATTATAAGCCTGGTGATGGTTAAGCGTATTAAATACGTTTACGTTTGTTGATAAACACGGTAGAGTATCTCAGCGAGCTGAGGTTCATTAGAAATAACTGTTGATTAAACCATAAATAGCGGCTAATTCAATTGTTTATTGTTGCTTAATCTAACATTGAATTAAAGAAACAAGTATCTTCAACAATTTAGAGATTCTTTCATTATCTCCTTTCTTATCTGCTTTTTAACAGAAAATTATTTTTAAAATAAAATTTGCCTTCAATGTCTTCCTTTTAACGGGTTTTAGCGCGAACAAGCTTTAGAAGAAGAACGTGGAACGCAAAGTCTATTTTAAAGTGACTTTTTGTTAAATGTCAGCTTAAAAGGACATGGTGTCACATTTTATTATTAGTGCACTAATTTACAGAAATTGTCACAAACATGTACATGCTGTCGGTACATTTCAACCATTCACATGGTACCTATAGTTTATAAAAATGCGCATAGGTATTCTTATCGTTAGCTAACGAACTCTTGATATAAGTTTCATGCAACTTTCGGAATAAAAGAACACAAAGAACGAAAACAGTAAGATGCATCATTGCATCAATGAAAATTTTGACGTCATCGGTGACGTCACGCATGTCAGATAAAAATGTCAGCATGCAGCAAAATAAATTTCACTCATTATAAATTATGGAAACTAGACTGTGCAGGATTTTTTTATTTCACACACAATAAACTCTTGTTTCAAGGAAAGCACATGAACTAACACGCAACCGAAAATATTTAAAATTCTACAGAACCTTTGAAAAGAAAGTATTATTTGTAGCACTTCATTCGTTGCTTGTGTCATTTTGTTTAATGGGCAACCAACAATACGTTTTCACAATACATCCCATTTTCTTCTTTTATTCATTTTTCTAAATATTCTTCTCGGTAACCATGTTTCAGCTCTGTTTGGGTAATCCTAGTAGTAAAATTGAACTGAAGCTGTGTAACATTTAAGGTGCCGTGAGCCGACCAAACCTTAGCCAGCTCAAACTCCAGTATACTCAAACAACTATCGCACTGCTGGATAAATATCTCTCACCAAAAATTTTCACCGGTGCATGATTCTGGGTTACCCGATCAGTTCGTCAGCTACCTGGGGGGAACCTGTCCGACACTGTAACATTCATTATGTGGTCGCCACCCTTGAAACTTTGCTGGTTATGTGAGCTTCCTCGGTTAGACTGGTTTTTCCGTGGATTTCCTTGTTTCGAATATTACTTCGTGGAGAGTCCACGAGCATAGCCCTTTTTGGCACTCGTTGAGATATACTGAATTTGTTTATGAAAATAATAATTAGGGATCACATTTAGCATCCAATGGGACACGAACTGTCAAGACTTTCATCTAAAGACACTGATATATCTCGGGTTCGAAGACTCCATTTAGTTTCCCGGATGTTGTCCCGCCGAGTTGATTTTTCATGTTTTTTTTTTAATTTTTCGAAGGCCTTGGAGCCTTTATTTTTCCCTATCGTCTTTTCACTACAGCTTATATTTAAGCAATTTAATTATGTCGTATCACACGGCTTTGTAAATCTATCTGTTGACGAGTGTGTCATCGTACAAATCAGCTGAGGACTTTAACTCTATGTCTCATTTTTGCTTTATTTGTTTCAAGATATCATCGGAAAGTTTTTTAATTTTATTTTAGCATTGGATCTTAGGTTACTTGGAGCTAACTGCATGTTCAACCATTTCAATATTCCTGTTGTTTGGGTAATCCATGTTTTTTCATTTTTCTAGGAATTTATTGCAGTTTTGAAATTTGAGCTAAATATTATTGAGTTCTGATTATTAAAAGTTGGCGGAATGCACGCAGACTTTACCAGAGGATACTTTTTTTAATTTGGTATAATATTTGACGCGCCTGATACTATTTGCCACGTTTGTATTTTAGATTCTGTTCAAGGGCGAAACTTCGGTTTGAGTGTGTAGCTCCGGCGTTAGTCGCCTTTTGTCATGCGCATACGCACGACCGAGGCTAATTCTCTTTATTCCTTCACAACAGCCGTAAACTTTTCGATATTTCGTTAACAAAATTTTAGCTCATCGGCTGGATGCCATTAATAACCGCCGGCGAGTGCGATGCGGACAGTGATTTATATACGAAAACCGGAAATAATTAAGGCGACGCCTTTACAGTAAGATCGGACCGAGGGAGAAACGGCTCAATTAACAGGGAGCTGAATCGAGATAAATTAGATGTTAATTAAAACTCTATAAGTGTTCGGGCGGCCTGATATAAAACAAAAAATAGCCGAGAGCGCGAAGGCGTAAAACATTTTGTCAACGATCTGGATCGCTGCCGGCGGGTCGCGGAGCTTTGTCCGCTCGTCCCCGTAGTCGTCTGTTTGTACACTGTCGCCTTAGGGTTCCGTAGTCGAATGAGCACTAAAGGGTCTCATTTTATATTTAATTTGTTTTCATTTTTTAAATGATTGCGAATTTCAGTAACTGTATCTCGACTGAGATGTGTAGTTCGTGTAAAATGACATAGACTTAGTTTGTGACTCATTTTAAAGTTATTTGTTTAACGCGAGTGGAAAGCAAAAAAAAAAATTATGTAAAAAAAGATAATATTAAAAGAATGAAAACAACCATTATCTGTACCTTTGTTATAAATGTGCTTAGACTGTATGTAAGAAATGATACATAGCACTCGATTGATTTACGTTTTTAAGAAGTGAGGTCTCTTTAGAGAAACATTATCTGTTTATATTATTATGACAATAAAAAATACACAACAATTGTACTGGTTTTTCAGTAAGGATTTTTCTACTTTACAATGAAAATAACCAATACAGTTAGCAAAACGAGAGTTGTTTTATTGATTTATTCTTTTATTTACGGAACCACGAATTTAATAATTGCGCGCGGTGCGCTCGCGCAGCCGGCCCGAGCGCGGAGTTTTGTCCGTTTGTTTAATTTCCGTTATCAGCGAGAATGTGACTCGCGAGAGCTACCTGTTAAAATATTGGTTGGCTCTCCGTAGCCGTCTGTAGAGTTAAGTGACTCATAGAGGGATATCTCTAATAAATGATCAACGCCAATGTTCTTGATTTACTTGAAGTCTTTCAACCAGGTATTCCTATCGGTGGACAAGATATGTGAATACTAACATTTTCTTTACTTTTCGAATGCTGCATAATTGTATCGCTGATAAGTCGGTTTCGTTAAACAATAAAAATTTCGCTTCGTATACATCCTATTCATTCATATTATCGTACATTGACCGCACGTACCATAGATCAACAAATACTGTTGTTTCTATATATGGTATCATACTGCATAAACTTTTTAGAAAGAAAACACGGTTACACACCATGTATGTAGTGAATTACATACTGGTTTAATTGGCCACAGGATGTTCAGGGTGTTCATGAGATATTACTGTTTGCAGATGATACCTCTTTATTAATATCTCCAAAATTGAAAAATGGGTTAATGTAAACTATTTTCTTCTTAATAGGAAGAAAACAAAAAGTGTGAAGTACTCACTTCCCAATGTAAAAAATAGATCTGGTACTATTTTAATAAAAAACTAGGAATCAGAGCTTGTTGACATTATTGTATTTCTGGGAGTTACTGTAGATAGTGAACTTTAATGCGATTTTCATTTCTGTGATTTGGCAAAAAGTTCTAGCTCTGCTGCATTTGCAAGTAAAAGGATAAGAAACTTGTCTGATATTTATACTACCAGATTGGTTTATTTTGGCTGTTCCCATAGCTTGATGTCATACGGCATCCTACTTTAGGGACATGCTGTGGATGTTCACAGAATTTTTGTGTGGCAAAAGCTGACCATTCACGCGATTTACAGGCTGGGGCCTCGTGTTTCTTTTAGAAGTAAATTTAAAGAAATTGGAATTTTAACTGTGGCCTCACAGTGTATTTATCAAAATTTAATATATGTTAAAACAAAGTTAGATTTTTTTTTCATAAAAATTGTGATAGACGTAAATTCAATACTAGAAAGAAAAATAAACTATGTTTCTATGTTAGTCGACTGCATACGGTCGCGAATTAATTTAGGGGGCTCTGTGTGCACATTTTCAATCAAATTCTTGAAAATACACAAAATTTATCCTTATACAAATTTAAAGGTTTCATTAAACAAAAAAGGTTCTTGTACAATCTCTGAATATTTAGAGGATAAATGGACGTAACGAAGTCAATTTCCTACAGGTTTGTTTTCTTACAATTGTTTTATACATGATTGTAATTTCTAGATGATTGTGGTTTGAAAAGAGTTTTTATTCTTTTTGTTCTCCTTTTGGGATAACTGCCTTAAAAACGAATGGTAATTAAAAAAAGTGGTAATTTTAAAAAATTGCGAATTCTTCAAATGTTATGATGTGCTTCAAGTGTTAAATTTTAATCTACGAAAAGGTATTTTTAATTTGAATTTACAATAGTATGTAATGAATTAAACAAGTTACGTTATTTATTACTACTCGTATCAGTGCGGCATTTTTGACTAAGTATTAAAGCCGATTTGTATATTTACATTTGTGAATACACAAATTATTTATAAACAAATGGATGGTAACTCGATTGAGCGCTCTTGATACATGGTACTGCTTTTAATTAAATAAAATAATTAATACGGTTTTTATAAAGAATAAAACTAATATTTTATAACATGTTAAATATAAGACCGCATATATAGTGGTAAAGGGCTTCATTTTCAGTAGTTTTATTTAAAGATTCTTGACAAGTGAACATAGTACACATGTATTATGGACAATATACGTATATTATATATACATTTTACGTATATTATGGAATTTCGATAAAGAGATAACAATATTTTAAAGATGTTTAAAAAAAGAATTGCCTACATTAAAATTTTAACTATGTAAATCTTTTATTTCGTATATTTATTTTATAATGTATTCATTTTGCTCAAGAAATATGTATTCATAATGTCATGTATGACAAATTTTTTGTGTGATCGATGAATCTTAATATCTCATGTTTAAATGAATATTTTAATAGCTTATGATGAAACCTGCAAAAGAAAAAAAACTCACAGAAGACCCAGGAGACGATTTTTTGCGAGCCGATTATCATAGCTTCAATTTTTAACGACGTCCCATCTAAAGATATGTAACTCTGTCGAAATGTCTCATTCGTCGTAAGCTCGTAAATTTCGGGCGTTCATTTGAATTCGACCGATTGTGTGTCGATGCGCTCACGCATACTCCCCGCCGCGGACCGACGGGCGGGACGCGTCTGGGGCCGATCTAGAGCGTAAGTGCACCGATGAAGGATACGAAATTAATGAGACGACGCAGTTTCTTAAAATCATAAAGAGTATCACCATTTTTTTTTGTGATTTTTATCTAATCGAATGGTTATCGAATGACTTTTTAATTCTCGACCGACACAAATTTTGGATTTCACTAGTTTTCGCTTTTGAAACAGGACACGCGACACCGAAAACTTGATTGAAATAATTATGAAAGGATTGGGAGGTGGGAACATTATTGCATTAAATTACTAAAAAAGTACTTCATGAAACTACTGTTTCAAAATAGACCTGTCAAAATGATGAGACATTACACGACATTAAAAGACAACATAAAGTAATATGGTTTAGTACGTTTCTTTATACTGTAATAAGAAACGTGGCAAAATTCGATGAACAAGAATAATCTGTAAAACCTACAGGCTTGTTTATTTCTGACATTGTGTATTACACGTATTAAACAATAAATATGAATGTTCAAAATCGACGACGGTATAAAAAAAGTAAATGAATTGTTAGTAAAATGTTAGATAATATGGTTGCAAACTGCGTTCGCAAACTAAAAATAAAACTATAAAATAATTCCCTATGGAAAAATATCTGACAATTGAATTCTCTAAGCGTAAACAACCACTCTCGCTCGTCCCGTCTTCATCTCTGTCGGCGCTTTAGATGTATGTTTAGATTCTATTTTTAAAATGATTTATTTTGTGTGCTGGAATTTTCCAGAACAATAAATTTGTTTGTTTGTATCAGATGTGACATGTTTACGACTTATTTGTTGTAGATAATTTATATAATTATTTGTATTTCAAGAACATTTTGGACGGCCAGTTGGTACATAAATATGGCGAATTACGGGAGCAGAAGAGTGAGTTTTAATTCTGCCATCAGTGTGTCACAAGTTAAGTGCGATCAACAACAAACGTGCCATTGGTTCCGTAGTGATCTATTGTGACTCTGTATTTCTTAAAATAGGTCTTCTGTTTATGTACGTGTTTTCTTTCATTTGATGTTAATCCTCGAACTTCCGATAAGGTCATTACGTAACAATATATAAATATGGCAAAATTAATTAGTGTTAATCGGAAGGTTTCCTAAAAAGTATACCTGAGCGTCTTCTATTACGCTCAAAAAGAACCAACCTATATTTTTTTAAATAGTTTTTTTGTAAAACATATGATGATATAAGAATTTTATGAAAACTTTAAGGACTCATCAGATTGTAAGGTTAATTAAAGATGATTCAACTTATAAATTTAAACACCTCATAGCTAATTGTCAATAAACTTGATTAAATTTATCTCAAATTCATCGTTTTATTAACTTTAAACCGAAATTAATTTATAACATAACAACTTTTATTTTGTCTGTAATAATTACATTACATAATAACAACATTATTTTCAGTTAAGAAACAAAAAGAATTTATTATCAATTTTAAATTAACTGTTAGAGTGCGCGAAGTACATTGTGGGTGTGAGGGAAGGCGTGTGTATATATAATACTAGCTTTTGCCCGCGGCCCCGCCCACAAAGGCAATTTTTTTTTGGATAAGATTTGCGTAAAATCCATTCTTGTGAGCGTCGACGTCCTGAAAAGTGTAACTACGGCGAATTGAAAGTCAATCGGATCCATAGTTTTGGTGATCTAATGATGGTTCAGACAGTCAGTGGTATTTTGTTTATGTATGTATAAATATACATGTGACGTCATCGCTAACAATAAATGTGCGATTACAGAGAGGAAGATGTTTCATGTGCATCTATCGAAGAGACTATACTAAAATTTATTCGTGAAAGCCTTCCCTCTCAAGAAAGCCTTATCAAAAAAATAGAACCAGATTCGTTATGAGGTACTCACAAATAACATATGAGGAGAATTATTCATTCGTTTGCGTCGTTAAGGGTTATTTAATCATAATAATGAGCAGAAAGATATTGCAAATTGTAAACAATTCGATCGGTTTCGGTGGTTCGACGGTTAATCACGTTGTCTATGAACCTGGAGATGTGGGGTTCTATCCTAACCACGGGCGAATTAACTAATAAGCTCTTAGATTATGTCACACGCTCCGTGTCATGATATAACTTAGTTGTGATGGAGAAGATAATAAACTCTTCTCTTTTTAATGATTTATATTTTAGTTCCGTTTTTCGTTTAGCTGAATAATAATACGAAATAATTTTCAATATTAGTTTAACTTATTTTATCAATGTTATATTACATTTGTTTTAATGCACAAAATATTTGTCTAAGTATAAATTTAAGAATTCCCGAACTTAAAATGTTACATTATGATTGTGTACGTTGAATATATAGGACAGGATTATTGATGCAGAATACGAGGGGTATTCAATAAAAAGTGAGAATTACTATGTCGCCTGTAAATCTTATCAAATGTTAATTTATTTTTGGACATAAGCGCCTTTTAGCATTATACCGTTCACATTATTTTTCTAAGCATTAAATTCTTTTCTTAAAAATTTCTATCGAGCACCTAATAATTACTGTACCACAGCGACTACTACTTCATCGTCTATGATTCTCTGTCCTTTCAGATATTCTTTCAACTTTGCAAATAGACAGAAATCACTGAAGGTAAGGTCGAATGAATATGTAAGATGTTCAAGTATTTAGAAGCTGTCATATTGGATCGCAGTTATTACAACGGCGGGCCTATGAGATGAGGCATTATCTTGATGGAACAAAACAATTTTTGCTAGTTTGCCTCATGGTTTTCTTCCAATTTCATTACTCATTTTTTTTTTGGTTTACATACTAAGAGCCAGTGACAGCGGCCCCACGGTCGAGACATTCTAGCATTAAACCCCTTTACTATCCTATAAAAGGGAGCCCATGGTCTATTCAGGAGAACAGCTAGCTTTAAATTTCTATGGGACTGGAAATAATGGTCTTCTCCAATTCTTAGTCTATAAATTTGTTCATAAATCGTAATGGTGAAGCCACGTTTCATCTATAGTTTTAAATCGAGCCAAAAAACTATCGGCATCTTTTTGTAACAGTGCAAAAGAAGCTCGAGAAATGTTCATTCTGTTTGTTTTTGTGTACCGATGAGCATTATGGGGACCCAGCACACGGATATTGCTTTCATCCCCAAACGTTCTTATAAAATGATAGCATTTTATAAGAACGTTTGGGGATGCATTCTATCAGTCGAAATCTTTATTTCTTCAACTACGCCGCATGTACCGCGACTCGACGATGTCCTAAAATAATTTTTCGTTTTTTTTAACATTTCTTCCGGCACTACCGCTGTTGGGAGTCACGAGCGAGGGTCATATTTGGTGGATGTTCTTCCACGTTTAAATTCAATACATCAACCGACAACTATAGAATACGGTGGAGCATTTACTAGAAAAGTGTCTTGTAATTCTTAATTAACTCGTTCCGTATAGAAATTATTCATACACAGATACTTAATAATCACGTGCATTTCTGTTTTTTCCATTTTCAACAACCCGGTACGACATACTGCAAACAAAAATTACCATTTTTAAAAAGCAAAAGATATTCATATTATTTTTTATATATTTTAAGTGAAATCAATATTTCGGCTTTACCAGCCAGTATATAATTTTTTTGTTCCAAAGAGTTTGCACCTCATTCTCACTTCATACTGAACGCCCCTCGTATATTTCATCAGGAATTTATGTAAAGATGGGGCTTGAAAATAAGCTCTAGAAAATGATTGTGCTAAATTTTATCATCGTTTTTAAAATCTTTCATGACAATACACTGAAAATTTGTCATCCGTACGTACTCTCTTCAACTTTTGTCGAATCGCTATCTGTCTGTCGCTTTAAATCGTTCTTGTTCAGAAACTCACCATATTTAAACTTAGACTTTCGTCCAGCTCCTTTACCCATCCCACATGTATATACAAGAATATATTATTAAGTATATTTCATATATCACACACTTTCACCGTCATTACGGAGACGGGTTGATTTTATTTTATACTCAAACTAAAATAAAAAATTAAACCAAAACGGAATTCGGAGCATTATCAAACGGTGACGCAACAACGCCTATTAGCGGGCGTTTAAAAATACGAATAATCATTAATTTATTCACTATTATAATCGAAAATTTCGTGTCGGAGTGATTTATTCACATTAAATTTTGTCCGGTTAAGTGGTGGCTCTAGATAAATAATGGTTATTATTGGTGCGCGATGCGTCGCAATTACAAATTTAAATGAATTCAATCGGTTCACCGTCGACAGAGGGGACATATTTTTTATGTGTAATCTTTATTATGGGTCCTTCCACAACATAAATAAATAAAAATAATTGAATAATGTATTTTTATATCGGTTAATTTCGTCTGCGTCAATAATTCGCGTCGTGAATGAGAAATTATACTTCTTCGATATCATTAACGAATTAGAAAGATTCTTATGTAAAAAGGTATGAAGTTTCATCTTTTAGCCAAGATTTAAAGCCTTGAAATGAATATGTAAATTGAAAATAAAAAACAAATGAAATGTTTATTTGTCTTATTTTTGGGTGCAATCAGTGTAAGACATTTTTCTTCCTATTTAATTTATGTTTGCCTGGTAGCGATTATCAAGAAAAGCATTGTGTAAATACCTAGTTATTTTTAATAGCTTCCTCCCCGGTATTGGTTATGAGTTTTGTGGTGCGCGTATTTTGTTCCATACAAAATATTTTATACTCTCAATATGTGAAAAGAAATATAAAATATACAAAATTGAATTCACAGTACTATATATATGTGACAAAACCGTATGGGGTTTTATTTTGACTTTTATACGATAGGTTAATAAATTTTGGATACTTTTATATCGTGCTTGAACATATACTTACCTAAATTTAGTCCAGCGACCGCTTGATCTAAGCTGAGCCTGCGGTTGAAGTTACAAGATCTAAAAACTGGAGGTTTGTTAATAAAGGTGTGATTTATCAAAATAATTCCTTGGATATAATAACTGAGTTTATGAAATATCATATATAATATTCCTATACAAAAAACGTAAATGAATTTGTAAAATTCGTTCATACGCGAAGAAAAAATAAAAATATTTTTGTCACCATATAGACTCAGGTTTCAGTGGAACTAAATATGTTAGAATCCGTGAATATTAATGAATATGATATGGACTCCAATACTCGTCACAAATTCCATTCCAGTCATATAGAAAATTGAGTCATTCAATTTACAGTGGCCCATGGTCCACATATGCCGAAAAATTATATTTTCCAAATATTTAATTATTTAAGTTGCTACGTCATTGAACAACTTAATTAATTATAATTGATTAGTTGTGCCGACGTTCTTATGTGTGGAATTTGTTTTACAAAATTATGTAATTTTCTGTGAGCTGGTATCGATGGAATAAAACTTATACTGTTAGTTATATGTGAAGACCTCATGAAAATTCATCTAATGGTCTTGGAAATTAAAATACTTTAATAAACAAACGGATTTGAAAAAAACTGTATTAACGTATTCTATTATATTGCTTACATCATTCACTATCAGTTTACTGGCAAATATATTATGAATCTACAGACATGACGTTTCTATTGCATGTATAGGTTAGACTTTTTCATATAATTCGATACGCGCATGCGTAACGGTTACGTTAAAAAACAATATTTGAAAATGTTTCATTAAATTTTTAAGTCTTCGATCAACCATGGACAAAAAAGTGTTCACGTAATGGTACATGGCTCTTTGCTGCCCGGCGAAGGACTGCGGTGGATGTCGAATCACGGCCCTTGGAATTTTGTCCACGCGGGTGGAGCTGCGGGCGGAAGCTAGTTCGATTATGTATATTCTGTTGACAGAATGAGTAATTTGTAGCCTTCACGATAGTTGTATAACTAAAAATGATTAATTATTACTTTTACCTTTTTTAATTTTAATTGAAGCTGTAGATGAAATATTGTTATTTAATGGATTTCCTGTTATGATGTATTCACTTTTCGAAAATAAAAACGATTGGATGATTGCTCTGAAAATACATTAAGCTTGGCGTTTGTCCAAATTCTATTAATTTAATTTCATGTAACATTTTTTCTCTAATATTGTGTGCAATTTAATAAATTGATCTTATGTATCAATGTCATGAACAAAAGCAATATGTAATGTAATTTAAATTATACCCAAAGATGTCTCAGCGTTTTTAAATCAAAATAAAATAGTGTTCATATTAATATGCTGAAGAGTGGTATGACAATTCGTTGACCGAAACGAAAAATGACCGAGCAACATCAATGAGCCAGCCAACTGCAGACAGTGAGCATCAAAACCTTCATAGCCTCCATGCACTATGGTGTCTGCTATTTAGATACTAGAATATAAGCATTCAGGACGCCAGCGAAGTCACGAGTGCTCGTGAAACTGTGATATCATTCTAAAATAGTGCCTGAACCATCTACAGCTCTAAGGCAGCTGTAGATGGTTCAGGCACAATTTTACTGAAACCACACTGAAACACAAACATTCCAACGCCAGTGTAATGGGGCGTAGTGGTGGCCTCGAGTGCCCAGCACGATTGTGACATCTTTTTAAACAGTGTCTCAACTGTCGAAATTTTTTCTTAGTCCAATCTCTTTATTACATGTACACGTTCTGATTAGCTTTAGATCTTACCTGGCGAAATTGTATTCTTTTTGTTTACGGATCAAATTTACTGTATCCACAATTTTGTAAAGGAAATACATTTAAAGTTCCAATGCTGTATTTCTAAAGTTTTTTCTTTAGAGATTAAGACACAAATATTCATGCGACAACGTAAGGGTAGTCACGAGGGTTCAGAAAGATTTGGATAGCACCACAACCTATCAGTTCAAATCGACTGTATTTATTACCACAATTCATTCCTTAATTTTTTTTATATATTAATAAAATCAGGGTTACATTCTCTGGAACTGGCTTTGCGTCCCCTATAGGACAGATTTATGTTAGGCCGTGTTGAAAGCAACTAATAGACCAATTTCTAAGATGTCACGACTCAAAGGACATCAATTGTTAAATGACATAATTTTTGAGCATTTAAATCCTTATCCGCCAAGTGCCATGAGCCTTTTGGCCCGGACCTCGCTCCCTTACTGTCCAGGATCACCCAAATATTATGCCGCTCCACGCGGCTTCCACGTACAAATTGGCCACATGCACAAAAGCATCCTGTCCCGGGGCTTTAGCTTGATCTCCTTCTAGCGTATACCACGGAAATTTTGATGGCATATGTCACCCAATGTAACTATCCAGTGTCTTCAACGACTTCAACTAACTAAGCCAACACCTCAAAACCGTTATATGAAATTGCAAAGCTCAAAAAAAACTATACGAGTCCTTCGGCATGTGCCCAAGGGAGCGAGAAGTCAGGCTGTCAGTAAATTTGATTAATTTATTAAAAAAATTGTAATAACGAATAACATGGCAAAAAATTCTGGAGTCTTGGTTTAAAACGTTTTTAACATTACTAGCACTGTGATATTGGAAACACTAATGATTATTTTGCACTTTTAATCTCAAAGATTCTTTTTTCATATTTTTTTTATTCATAACAATGGATAAGCATCTATAACTCTACCAAATTTCAAATTTCTTTGTCTAATAGTATTTGAGGTGTACCACTACATTTACAGTTACAAAAAAATAAAATAACTGGATACAAAGATTACAAAAATGTTCATAAAATATTCCGATTATATTTAGGACCGTCAATAAATTACTTCTTATATGATATGAAATTGAAAACCAATTAGTCTTAATTTAGTAATTCGTAAAACCTACAGTTCAGTTATAAAAACGAAGGAAATTATAGTTTGACATCGAAAACAGCTAAGACACTAAGTACAAATAACGTAAAATTTGTAAAAAATTGTGACTATATAGATGATCGTTACTTCTTTAAGTTTTTGATATCCGCACAAAAAATATATACCATAAAATTCACGATATCTCTTGGGACATAATAGAGACGTACATATATTTTTTTATTTTACTGTATTTGAAGCTTTTTCATTTGATTAAGACTGCAGTGAAAGCGTCTTTTTGATTACTGAAAAAATACCTGAATAACGACTTTTTTAAAATTTCTATTTAAAAAGAGAAAGAACCAATACCCAGTGACGTCATTGTCTACTAGCGTCATATAGAACAACGTTACGTCCGTTTTGAAAGAAAGAGATGGCATAGAGTAAGCAATAATAGAATAAGTCATCAAACTTATAGCTCAAGATTTCTTTAACCGGTTTTAATTTCGATTTCATTTTTAGTCAACACGTCAAGTCAGCTTATGTAATTAGTCAATCAATGTAATATTCTAAATATTTGTTGGTAGAGCGGGAGATAGCTATAAGTAATTTATCACTAAAAATCGAATTGCCACGATCCGAATTGCTGATAGAATTTAAATATTCTCTAAAATATATTATTAAGTAATGACATCTCCAACAGTTTTGTATCAATTCAGAAAATGAAGTTCAAAAATAAAGAGGTCCTTGGCCGTGCGGATCGTTTAACGCGTCGCGGGCGCGCATATATCACAGTTCGAACTCTCAACGGGAATAACTTTATACTTTCATTTGTTTTATTTGTTTTTGTTTCTTTTTAATTCGTCTTCGTGTTTGTTTTAATTTTGATATCGGTCTTGTAGTTTTTTGGTCTTTCAAATTGTTGCGACCTGCTAGTTCTGTTATCATTTTGATTTGGGAAATTTGAAACGCAATTAGAGGAGTTTTCTTTTGTTTTTGGTACTTGTTCGTAGACATTGTCTAGAAAAAGGAAAAGTATTCTTCAACAAAGTATAAATTGTACAAAATAACTGTTATAATACACTGGCCAGGTGCAGTTTACTTATGATTTGTGAAAAAAGAAACAGTAATAGACGTAACTAAGCAAGGCCTTTATTACTTATTTATCTGACAGCACATAAATGTTACTAATATGACCAACAATGAAGCTCATAAATTAAACCTAAAATGAATTATTTTTTTTTTAAAGTATACTGAATATCATCATCTATTTCGTTGGGGCCGCTTAGTAGTTGCATATTAAAAGGACTACAAGATTTTTGATTAAGTGTACTTTGTAAATTTGTTTGGATAAACACATGATAATTCTTTATATAGATAAAATGAATAGTAAATTATAATACAAAATAATCATATACAACAATAAACGTTGCAAAGTATAAAGTTTTTTTATGTACACGTATGCAACAAGATTCTACGATATAGGATCATTTTTGGTGTAATAGCGAATTTTATTATAATATCATCATCCAAAAATATAAAATAAATCTTCTATTTATGAACTTGAAAACTAAACAGAATTCCGAATTTAAAATAAATTACTATTTAAAAAAATATATACTACATTAATATCTTATTTTTTCTTTTATGTCTATCTAAGTCAAGCTTATAAATAAAAGGTTTGCAAATTTTGAACATTAGGTATGTTGAGAAAATATGAATTATTTAATAGTCCGTATATCTTATGTACCGTAAGGATCTTAACTCCTTTTTCTTCTTTAACAACTTTATCGATTTTTAAGGAAAATACTTGCATGAATTTTACTTTACCATGCACATAAAATATTTGTTCTATTTTTTCTTCGAATTAAGCTTGCTGTATTTGCTTAAAGTTGTACATTATATAGATACAATTTATGGTCCATTTGCACAAGACGTATAGCATTGCACGTCTGTTTCATATTTCTGTAATGACATACTTTAATTTCTCCCGAAATAAAGCTACATTTTTCGCCACATTTCCCACTCGACAAATTCCCCACACGTAAATATAGAGCACATACACGGGGCGAAGCCGTAAGCGTATAAATAATTAACGTCGTTTTTTAATGAAACGTACGCCATTCGCGGTGTCATATGCTGATTAGCATAAACCCATAGCCGCGCTGTCAGCATAAATAACCCTAATATGTTGTAATAAAAAAGTTTTATCTGACGCCCGCCGCACGCCCGGGGCGTGTTGCTATCTGTTGTTGTGGGGTTTTGGTGAAAATAGAAATTACCGAATCGAGGTCGCCGGCGGGGCAAATCAAAATACGTAGCCGAAAATAAATTATAATACGGCGAGTTCTTTTAATGTGATTAAAAAGCGTACGGGAGCGTGCCCGAATTATGGATTTTAGGTTTGAAAGTGAACTTGGCGAATTTAGATAATTAATAGATTATCAATTAGTAAATTTAGATAAATAAAAGACCAATAGATCATAGATTATTGTACAACATAATTTTAGGTTATAATGGAATATTCCATTTTTTTTTTGTTTGAATTTTATATACTTATATTAAAAAAAATAATATCTATTTTCAAATTTTGTTAATTTTGTGCCTGTATAGACCGAATTACCAATTAACTGTCATTTTCTGAAAATTCTTATAAACGGTAGGTGTTTTTAGATGTTCATTGTAGACTTGAAATATTTTGTGTTAAGATTTTGAAAAAAAAAAAACACTAGACAATATTTTTAATTATAGGTGTAGCACATTTTCAAACTTCTTATACCTCCATCCTTTATTCGTATATATCCTTGTTCCAATAGGACATGGGTTAAAGGACCCGGGGTTCACTCTAGAATAAGTGGTGGCAGGCGAGCGTGAACGTCCGCGACGCCGCGAGAATTGACGATCTGACGTTGTCCTTTGAAAAGATATTGCATTTTATTCTATTGAAGATAAATCTTTTACAGGAAATATTGCTGATAGAACTTTAGTCCACACATGATTTCACGCGGTAGAAGGTTTTGTGTAAGACATACCGTTATAGATAGACAATAGACGACGTCGTAACAGTATTCATATGTTTGGTAGGTGGTACGGTTGTGGAATAAGCGGTGAACGGTGGTGATTCAGTGGCTAAGAATGTTGCCTCGGAACCGAAGGAACTGGGTTTAGCTCTGACCGCAGGCAAATTGTAGGTAAGTGAAAATTAAGTCATTTTTTCTGTGCCTCGTGGAGCGCGTGAATCCGTTGGCTACATATGTTATCATCATATTGATGACAATTGGCTTGGTTCATTAAACGTCTTAAGTAGGCTCTGCAAGTTATCATAATATTAATGACAATTGGCTCGGTTCATTAAGCGTGTTAAGTTGGTTCTGCAAGTTATCATCATATTGATGACAATTGGCTCGGTTCATTAAGGGTCTTATGTTGGCTTTGTAAACACACAAATCTCTATTTTGGTGGAGATAGAGATGAAATTACAGTATGTTAAGTCTTTTTTATTCCAAGATATTTTTCAGAGGTACTTCGATTTTAAAATCGATTCGATTATAACAGCACCGTTCGTCATGTCTTCAAAACAAGTCTACTTGTTGTAAATACGACAGCACAAAACGACCTTTTCATTCCGACTGGAATGATTTCAAATTTAAACTTCACAATTAGAAGGTTTTGAAGCCATTACTAAAATATATAACACCCTTTTGCAGTTTGGTTAAACATTGAAAAAAATTAATGACGTCATCTCGGTTATTATGATACGGTTGATTCCAAAATACACCTCATACGAGATATAAAACACATGCCTCAATAGTACAATATTTTCAAAGAACTCGAAAGTAATCTTACGTTTATTTTCAAATGTCGAAATATACACACGTCTATCAATTTTTTATTAAAGATCTATTTAATAGAAACACTCAATCCATTGGATTACAATATTGATAAATCAATAGGAATAATTATTTTCAGTACATACGGATAATGTGATTTCTACCAATATTTATTTATCTTGAAAAATAAATACAAAAATACAAACAAAAAAGAAGTACTGATAAAATACTTTATTACCAAATGTTTTAAATAAAAATTTATTTTATTTGCTTAATAAAAATTATGCTATTAATATTATTACTGTATTAGATATCGAACACAGAATAGCAAATGTGATAATAATAGGTAAATTTATTTTTAAGAATTACTCTAGTAGACATAAATATATCAGAATAGGCCACGCGTCAGTTCATAATGAGTTAGGACCCTACTCGTATACAGTGGGGTCTTAACTTTGAGCGTCATCAAGTGCGATCAATTAAGAAGTGTCCTAAAGATTCCGTAGTGCACTTTCGTGAACCAAACTTATGTGATAGCAAAACTGTGACTTCCATTTTTCCGTGTGTTCAGCTCGGTTTCTATTTCGATTTCCGTATAACCTGACTGTGACAGAAGGTAAGTAACTGTATTGAAGTACAGGTACACTGTGATAACGTTGATAATTCCGGCTTAGCTTTTCAAAGTCATTGTCTTCTTACGCAATACGCCTACTGCCTTAGCTTTGCGATTTGCCTATTCGAAAAAGACTTTCCATTCTGAACTGAAGAAAATTACTCAAACATATATTTCGTAATACCCTCTCCGGCCGAGAAACTAATATTGCGTTGGCGGCAAATTTAAACAGCATACAGATTAATTAGCAAACGAAACGCCATTATAATAGGTGAATAATGTACTATGAAAATGGCTCGGCGTAAACACGGCGCAGGCCGCCAACAGCTCCACCAAAATATTTACGAAAATATTGCTCACAATTTGATTATAATAAAATTTTCCACCGTATATTGAAATTCTTTAATGATATATACAGAGCAGTATTTTTTTTTTTTATTACTTATTTCCAAACTGTTTGTTATTGGAAGTAAACGTAATATAATAAACTTAAGCAATGAAAATAATGATTCATAAGAATTTAAATATGAAATTAAAAACCAGTAAACTGTTAGATAAATATAGTGTAAATTGTAATTAATTTGTTGGCATAATATAAGAGATTTTGTAGAAATAAAATAAAAATTAGAATCGATTTTTTGGTACTGTTCGTCAAAATGGGCTAACGTTATTGTTTTTTTTTTTAGTTTAATAGTTCTCGTGTCTGTCTATCTGTTGATAAGCGCTTGTCTTTCTGAAATTACTCAATTAAAAAAGATGTAATTTGGTATTGAATTGTGTGGTTTCACGGACATTTAGTGTGAAAAAACGAATTCTAATTTTAAGGAGCCAATTCAATAACATTTTTTTAGTCATCTTATTCAATCTTAAAAATGAAACTTTAGTTAAATACATGATGTATCATATATATCGTAAAATAAAAAGACTTGAAAGAAAATTTCTAATACAAAAATTAAATAATAAATGGGAAAGATAAACTCATAGCTTACTTAAAAACTTAAACGGAAATCCTAAATTTTTAAACTAAACTAAACATGAAACTCAACATAAGCGTCCAGAAAAAACGATTTAAAACGTGCTGCTTAATTTCATCGAAAATTATTGTAGTAATTTATAGGACGGAATCTTCTCACCCGTAAGTCTAACTTGGTAGGTTCTCTTATATTTATTCCTATTTATAATTGATTACAGATTTTATTTTAAAGTTGAACATGTGCGTACATTGTACTCCGTAAATATTAATTCAATTGACGTTTTCAATTTTTGTATATCTATGCATATCATTTATGCAACCTTTTCAAATTAATGTTATCTGCAATATTACAATGATAATTGAAAATTTCAAAAAAAAAATGACAGCACATAAAATGCTTGTTGATCTTTCGAACGGTCATTAACCAATTATAAAAGTGTAATACGTCTACTTTGCGAAATAATCTCGTTTTCTAATTAACAAATTGCTCTTCCTTAACGTTAGATTTATAGCGAAATATTTAAAGAATTCGCTACGGGGGGCAGTTTAACTGCTCTCATTATATATTTTCACTTTCGTCGGCGCAGGCGGGTCATTGCCGAAATACTGTCACGCGATGCGGCCATTAAGGGTAGTTTTTAACCTCCACCCCCTCCACTTTCCTGCCACAGCTCCCCCGCCCCGCCCCGCCCCGACGCCGAAGGAGCCGGCAAATTTTAACCGAACCCCGCTTCTTCCCTTTGGTAATTTCTGTTGAGGATACAAAAGTTCGGAATACTGTTCGAATAGAGGGAACGTAAATATCGTAGCGTTTACGTTTTTTTTTCTATACTGAACTTACTATTCCTATTAAATTTTTTGAATTTAATATAATTAGGTTATATAAATTTTATAGAATATTACGTTAAATGTCTTTACTTTAGATTATGATAGTTTAAAATTACATAAAAAACACTTAGCACACTGAAAATAAATCTTTTGGTTTCAGTTTAATATATATATATATATATAAAAAATAAAATAATATTAATTGCAATTTAAGAGGTAATTTAAAAATTATACACAAATATTAATGTATCTGAATTATAACTATTCATTTGAATTATTAAAAAAAATAAGTCTTTTTTTTTCATTTTTAACTTCTCATTGATGACGTGAAACCAATTGATTCTAACAATCCTCAACATGAGCATTGGTGATTTTCATCAGAGTACAAGTTGATGGCGTGCTTTTCGAAGTGTCTATTGAGAGATGAAGAAAGGGCAATAGTTACGTTAACCTTCTGTTTAAGATATATCCTATTAGTGATGATGGCAGACACGAAACTCCAAAAATATCCCATTTTTCCGCAAATTATTAATATTTAGTACAAATAAAAATAAAATTCCAAAAATAAAATGTACCTACTGCATATAATTACTATAAGATGGGCATAGACTAATAAAAAAACGTTGGTTCAAAATATGCAACTGTAAATGTCACTAAAAGTAATTGATAACGTAGTTCCAAGGAATAATTTAAGATTTGAGTACATATTCTAAAAGGCATATGAATGCATAATGAAACCTTATATGATTTGTTATACAAGTATTTTAAAAAATATGAATATTATATCCCTTAGTCGATAAGTTACTTAGGTGACAAGTCTCAATTTTGGTCCCGAAAATTTTTTAATACTGTAAAATTTTGTAATCGCTAAAAGTAAAAGCCTAAACTAAAACCATTAATCAATAAGGACCTCAGTATTGGTTGTTCTCAAAAAGCAGTACAATCTTGCCTACAGAACCTTAAAAAAATTTCCAGGGCCAAGGCCGAGTACGCTGGAAGAATTGATGAGAGACTAATGTGCTACCCACGTTAGTTTCTTACCGTTCTTATCAGAAATACGGATTTGAGTGGCCATTGGCACTGTATAATACGAGTGCCCTCTGTCGGCACTCAAGATTAATTCGCTCGAGAGGCGGTGCGTAGAACATTCTTCTTCTTAAACATTCTAAGTCGACTGAGTCTGAAGCTGACACTGCCAATTACGCTGAAGACATTTGCCAGTGATTTGACAGTAATATCGATCATGCATGACAGCATTTCCGTATTTTAATCCCAAAAAAAGAGCAAATCATTCGGACCAAATGAATTAAATGCGTCTGTGCTTACCAATAAGGTATTTTCGAAACTCTTAGAAAATGTCAAAGAAAGTCAACCGCCAGCTTTTAGATTACCTAAGGGTGCACTAGCCGGTAGGGCACCACATTTGGCAACTAGTACAGCCTATAAGGACGGTCAACAAGTGAGTACGTAGTGCTTCTAACTTCTGTACATAGTTATACGGAATCTCGTAATAAGTTTTAAAATTTGTTTTAAAATTGTTTAAAAATAATAATTGTTTTTATAATACATTTATAATTTATTACACTATTCATTATAGGATGCATTTGAGAATGATGTAGGATCGATTATTTCTATCGCTGTTTGCTCGTTAGTAAACGAAAACAAGAAATTGGTATACCATTGTGTAGATAATTTAATAAAATAATTATGTCATCCTTAAAAAATCATTTAATGCGATAATCAAAAAAAAATCAAATTAGTTTAGAAAACTTTCCCGACAATCAACTGTGAAACAGCTTGGAAATATAATTACTTGTGGAAATATTCATTGATTTATCCTTTTTTTACTATCTATATAGTAATTACCACACTTAGTTTCCTATTAAAAATGGTTATCAAATTTGGTGTCCTTAAATTATAATTATTAAATACATAATTTTAGGTATGATATCCTTAGATTTTAAATTAATCTATTTCTCCGTTACTCATCTATTTCGAAGACATTGGGATGTAATCATTGGAACAATACGTTCTTTTTTTTAATTTTATTTTCAAACTGATAAATAAGTATTATGAGGTGTAAACTTTTGCATTTTCAAAATTTTTGTACTTTGGATTTAAAAGTTTGTGCTATATTATACCAAAGCTGATTTAAAATATTTTAAAAGTAATTATATTCCAAATTTGACAATTGTTATTATATTTTATATGGTCCATATACATAAAATAAATAATTTACTGCAACTTGTTTTACTGCTTTGGAAATTCTGTATACATCTGTGATTGACTCATGTAACAGACTAATCCTTTTCACCACAATCCAGAAAAGCTTTTGATTTGTCTGGAAGTTATCCAAGAATCTCCTCTCATAGAGTTCTTTTATTTCATTTTTTCTTCTTTTCACGTTTTTCTTAGCTCTCATTTTTGCATTTTTATAAGTAGGTACTTTCAATTTCAGCTTACCTTTCAATCTATCCTTTCTTTGCACTCTGTGGGTGGCCTTTTCGACAGTGAATTCAGCCTTGCTTTGTTCTTTTCACTGACTACTTTTCTTACTTCCAAATTCCACCATTTTTATCTTTCTTTCTTACATTTGTTCTCTTATCCACTCCACATACCTTTTTTGCTTCGTCTAATAATACAAAATTCGACACCTTCCACAATTCAAGTTTTAAACTTTCATACTGTTTGATTTCACTCAAACTATCTTTCAATCGCTCTACATATTCATCTTTTACATTCTGATCTTGAAGCTTACATTAGATCATTTTAAGATGGTGTCGCCAACGTTGGTATAAACCCTATACTTTTTATTTTTACATATAATAAACAATAGGACCGGCGTCTCTGTACAATGAAGGTGTATATAACGTAGACAGGACGATAAAAAAAGGTTAATGTAACATGTAAAAAGGATTTTCACATTTTTCGTCTGTTTATCTATCTATTCGTGCATATCTCTAAATTTACTATATGGATTTTAAGGCAGTTTTTACACATAGATAGAGCTCGGTTTATGGTGAAATATAACACAGGTTATATTTCATTTCAATCGGATGTCAGAATCCTCAGGGGGAGGATGGGGGTTGTATAAAGTATAAACACCTTTTCACACATATAAAGCTACACCAGTCCAGAGTAATACAGCCTATATATTATTCAGATACTAACATTTGTTCTGGCTTCATAGAAATTGGAAATTGGTATCGGAATTGGAAACGGCGCAAGGACGGGACCGAAACTGGAAAGTGGACCGATGGCGAAACCATGCGTCATATCAAGATCAGAATCAAGGGTGTGACCGGGGTCGAAATAAAGAGAAGTACCATAACCAGAATTGAAAGCGGGAACGAAACCGAGATCGCCAGCAGGGCTTTTCCACGTAAAAGATGAAGGGACACGTTCTATGTCCGCACGGGCCGAGCCGTGGGCGGAAAATTATCAGATAATACGTGAAGAAATTTTTCGTTATTGAAAATTCCTTTCAAACAATGTCACATGATATAATATCAAATGTCAGTAACGCTCCACTTGGCTTCTTGAAAGTCTTGACAACGAAATAAGGTATAATCTTAAAAAGATATAAAATAGAATTTTCTGCGAATTTTCTGTTCTTTATAGCGCACAATACAGCGGACCGCGGTGTCCGCCGTCATAAAAGCGCTTTCGATGAACGACGTATTTAACGGCGTGTAATAAAAGCGTTTGGTAGAAGCACTTAAATGAGCTTTTTTTTTTTGAATACGAAAAGCTTCATGAAAAGTTCATCTTGTAATCAGTATGGCTTTATATGAAAATCTTTAAGCACTAAAGAAGAGAATGCTAGAAGAAAAATAATTTTTAGAATATCTTATTAAAGACCTATCACATCGGGGATAGATAAAGGTCGCAATGAGACTTAGACGACATTTTTGTCATGTCACGCATGACAATCGTCTTAACTATGTATTTTGTCTATTACCGACAATAGATAAACTACATTATTCCAACATGTAAAATTCAAAATTTATGATTCTATCGAATTGTTATTGCATGGAAATTGTTATATACATATGCGTGTAGACAAAACATTTTGTTCTAAACGCGGCCATCTTGAAATCCATTTGTAATGATTGTGCGTCAGACTTATGATTCTGAAACTTTAAAAAAATATAAACTACTTTTAAGCAACTCCAAGAAAAGTATTCGACGCATATGTATATATGTATATATAATATAATTTAACTCATTACACAAAGTTAATTACAGAAATTTTATTGTAGTATATAATATACATTCTATTAATATTTTTATCGAATCGAAGTTATATGCATTAATGTACAATTAGGACGTCAATGTATATATAAATAAATATCGTTCGTCTATATATATATAAACGAACATATGCACATTAGGTTCTTTAAAATGCCGTTCCATTCTAAGTCACGAATACGGGATCCAACTCGGAACATGGTTTGGAATGGAGCAGAATTAGGAATGGAATTAAAAACAAGGCGGGAATAAATAGAGAACGAAATAGAGATGGAAACAGAGCACGAAACCGATATCGTCTTATAATTAAAAGAGAGGTCGCTCAATATTAAAGATAACACGTTCTATGTCCACGCGAGCTAGGCTAAAAGCTAGTACATAAATTTTCGATGTCTTTTGAGTAATGTAAATGGTAATTACGCAATCTTAAAAAGAAATTAACTATTTTTCATAGTTCATTACAAGGATTGCTTAGAATAATAAAGATTGTGTTATTTTGTCGATAATTTTCCCTCTTTTATTTCAAATTCTATGTTACTTTATTTCATTATAACACATTAATTCGTTTATCATATTTTGGCAATAATGAAACAACACGTTATTCATAATGGATCACTTTTTCTATACGCGGCGAATTGTCGCACGGAAATTGTAAAATTGCTTTTCACTAAACCCTACTTTCCTATATTAAGTCAGTCACTTAAGCGGTCGAATTTGACTATTTTTTTTTAAAGTTATGGGGCATTACGCGGCGTTACACAGGTGACAAATTGGAATGTATGGACCGGCGGCCGGTACTTCACGAAAACAATAATCTAAGATTAGGGCCGGGTGATCCATCATAACTTTTAAGTTCCTTTTTTTTGCCCCATTCGGCCCTTTATCAGATCGATTTACTGCGCCGTGGCCGCTCACGCCATTTCGGTTTTCAATAAACCACAATGATTCGTGTTTATGAAATGTACAAAATATTTTTAATTACGTCTCTGACGTCATCGCGCACGGCGGCGTGGTCGCGTGCGTGTGCCTTTGGGTTTTTTTTTTTTTTAACAAACTCATAGAGGGCACTGAATGCCTTGTGAAACTGTCAAGTCAGAACAGTTTCTCGCAGTTTCGTACGATTTAATTACGAGTGTCACTGGAATCTCTCATACTGTTGCGAATTTTCTTTTAACGTAATGTAAGATTAACTAACAACATAAAAACTTTAAAGACATTTGAAACTGAACGTATTAAAGTGAGTGTGTTTAAAGTTTTTGAGTCGTTGGCAGAAAGTATTGCAAGCTCGCTATCGCAGCATATGAAACTTAAAGTGCATATACGAACAAGCCCAAAATAATGGATGTGCTGTCTGGATAAATTTCTGTGCAGTATCCCGTATCTTATAGTAGTTATTTGTGCATTTAATTTTTCTATGGTGTGGTTTATTCTTCATCCACAATATGGCGTAGTACAATGGTGTCATAGTTCTTCAAAAATTAAGCAAGAAAAATAGGCATTCATAGGAAAAAAAAATTTGACATTCATGAAGTAAATTATTTCTCAGAAAAATATTCTTTTTTAAAAACGAGAATATGTTTATTATGACAAATGAGAATGTATGTATAAATATAATATATGAAAATTCACTACTTTGAATAAAGAATTTATTTTATATTACATTAAAAACCGTTAAATTTTAACCCAATAACTTAATACGTCATCAATAATCAACGCTAATGTAAACATGCTTCGTTGTACGAACACAGCAGTAAAGATACTTTTTAGATTTTTGCTCCACAAAACTCATTTTTAAATAACTGAAAAAAAGAGATAAAAAATATGAACGTTTTAAACAATTCATTACAGAAAGGATACTACAAGAAACTAACTTTAAACTTCAGCAGTGTCTTAAAAGATACATGTAAAACTTATTGGAAAGAGATAGCATAGTCTCTTTGATGGAACACAAAATCTTTTCTTAATACCACTTTTAAGTATGGCACAGATCAACGTGCATAAAAATCTACTCGATTAATAACAAGTGAACCGAGTGGAATCCTACAAATAATTTACAAGTATTTAGTAATGGGTCGGAAGTACTGGGTCCGATGTGATTTTAACTTAACTGAAATTAAACCATTTGCCCCGGCAGTTGTCATTTTAATGATGAGGCTGTCGTTAGCAGAGCCCGCCCGTGCCACGCCAGCGTGCTCGGCTTGAGGGCTAAGGTAGGCTATGTCTCAGCGGCGAGGTGAGAAACAACAACATAAAGCGATCGGACCGGAAACGGAATCCAGAGCTTCGCTCGTCCTAAGCGTATACGTAACCACCGGGACACGGCGGTCGTCGTTGTGTTCAAACAGGCTCTAGGCTGTACATAATATCTGTCTGTTCGTGAGGCGCTCGCTCCGGCGCGCCGTCCTAAGGTGCGGCTGGTACCGACCGCTCGTTAAAATATCGGCGCTTCTGTATTGGATAAAGTTTGCGGGAATTTTTTCGTTGTCTGCCCAAAAATATGGACGTTTCGTTCACAAATTTTCTTCGAACTTTGTGATTTATGCGGGAATTTTAATTTCGAATATTGTTTATGATTTTTTTCGCGGTGTACTGATTTCAGTGTTCAAGTAAAATACGTTTCTCTATTTTAGTCTAAATACCGATCTATCCGATTTTTAAGTCAATTTATGCGAATCGGACGCTTTCAACCTTCCTTTAGACATTATTATCTGATTCGGCGAACGAAAGCGAAAATTCACCGGTGAGTCAGGATTATGATAAACAGTGCTACCGTGTATGATTAATAAGACGGCCGCAGAAGGGCTAGTCGCAATAAAGCATCGGAGGAAAGTAACGATTCGACAATCGTTTTAATTAGAAATATATGCAACGATATTTGAATGTACAGTCGCACGCGAAAGTGATTAATATTAAAAAAAAATACATTTACAAATTTAACTTCATATTTTCGTTTTAACCTCTACGGACAGACATGTAATGGCGAAATTCGTGTGAGATCAGATGAGCTTTTCGCTTCGACCTTTCAGGTGCTACGGAAGTTCAGAGGACGTCCACCGCCGAGGCGTAACTTGCTTATGGATTTATTATCTTAATTTTTGACTTTGGATGTGTTTCATGTTATGTTGACGATTAATGCTGTTAACATATTAGTCGATACAACCCTAATATGTACGCATCAAGCATGTTATATTCAATTGAAAAATAAATATTTATAATGAATTCGATTAATGCTTAAGCTATGCGATGTGCAATTTTTATTTATTTTCTAATCTATGATACAAGAATATTATTTGTTAATAATATATATACCATACATTTGGCACACCAAGGCAAATGTGCAATATTGTATATCATACTGCATTGAACTTATATTTTTTTTTTAGTAAATAAACACTATACAGGTAGACGGGACTCTCCACTTTCGAATATGATTAAACATTTACATTATTACGGACCGTTCGAGCGATTTGCAAGTTTGAACCTTGCATATTTTAAAAAAAATCATATTTTAACTTTAATATCTCAGTTTATATATAAAAAAAACTATACATAAGACTAAACTTAGAATTGCTTAAGAAAAATAGTGATCGACATCATTGCGATATTAGAAATGAAAATAAACTGTGTTTACATTTTAGTCGAATATATAAGGTTAGGAACTCATTTAGAACGTTCTGTGTGAACATGGCTAATAATGTTCCCGAGGACATGCAAATTTACCCTTATACAAATTTAATATATTTGTGAAGCAAACACTTCCGGAAAAAGGTGCATCATACAATTTCTAAATGTGTAGATGATAAATATTCAAGGACATAAACAATTCGTAACAGATCTATTTCCTATACTTGATTGTGATTGTATATAATTTGGTTTGAAAAAACCTACCCTCAGATTTCTTGATTGTTTTTCTTGAGGGTATTTTTATAGAATTATATATAAATTATTAAAATTTAATCACGTATTTCAACTGTCATTTTATCAATTCAAGCTAATAAAGCGAATATGTGTTGAATTTTGAATTTAAAATCTGGACAACCAAGTTTTCGCCTCAACAGTACTGGTCGCAGTACCGCGGCCAACATCTCGTTCCCAATAAAGCATGAACAGCCCCCCACAGCTTTTTATATTCGACCCGTTTTGAGAATAAAATTATCAAACGCATTAATAACTCAATAAGTGATATATACGCTAGTAAAAGGACCTGCGCAAAGACGCTCCCATGCGTTTTTGTTTTGTCTTTTTGAATAACTTTATGCTTGTACGTTTCGTAAATTGCCATAATACAGCGCTTATGAGCCGATGTGAAATTTAATTTTGTCTCAATTATCGCATAAACGAAATTTTTGTAATCCTAAGAAACACAGTCTCACTTGGAATATGATGTGTGATAATATTAATAATATATATATTATTAACACATTATCAACACATACAGCGAGGTAACACAAAAGTTTTTTTTTAATATGGAATATATATCTGTTAATATATGTGTATTACATAATAACTATTGAACGAATATTAATTCAACTATCTATGGAAATAATAATAAGCGTTAACAAAGAGAATTGAAAAAAAAATGATGTAGGGGTTGGTTCATTTTTGTTCGGAATCAAAGTATATTTACTATCGGTTAGGATAAACTAGTAGGACATACACAGCTAATCTTTATTGTTGTCGTTGACTTTTTTTTTTTTATATTTTATGTCCGCGTGCAATCACGGATGCAATCTTTATAATGAAAAAGAGCGGAAGTAGAAACACGAATATACATCCTAACTTGATACTGACGAAACCACAGTCGAAATCTAGTAAACAATTATGTTTAACAAATAGGCACACCCGTATGCCATATCCATGATTATGATTTAATTTCCAACCCGGGTACATATGTTGCAAAATTTGCAAATATATCCAGTGCATTCGGTGTACTCTAATGGTGAGCGAGTGTCGGCTCTAAAGGTCAAGATAGTCTTGCAACAAATGTACTAAATCGTATTTGCATGCGAATGGTTATTATATTGTTAATGGATACTTTCGTAATGAACATTCCGGTCATGAGTTATTTCATGATGGACAATTGAGGATGCAGTTACCCTCCTGTTGGACGATCTGTCATTAATTATTTAAATGATAATGAATTAAACTATAAGCTATAGTGTTGATTTAAAACTATTATTTGCGTATAAACAATCTATCAATAAATTTTATAATTGTAATATATAATCTAATAATGTTTATCTAGTAATATATATAAGAACTTGCATCACTTATATAAACTAACGTATTTGGCCATTATTTGATATTAAAATATCATTCATTTTGAAAAAAAAAAAAAACAATTTTTCTTAAAAAAATATATTAAAAATATCAGATGAGTTCGAATAAGACTCACCTAGGTTTCTGTACAAATTTAATTATGTAGATATTTCGTTCATTAAAAGTCTCGTTGAATTTTGCCTGTTTTTGATACTGATATTTACGAGATATCAGTCCTGGAATTTTGAAACTTTAGTTACTTATATTCAGTCTTTTTTAATTTTGAATAAAAATATTAAACTCGTAATTTTTTTGTAAAAATTAAATTTTCATAGCGGGAACTTGGAAAATGTACTACCATACATACCTACATCGAATCACATCACCAGTACATCGACGACTAAAATTTAGTGTCATTGTCTACTTTATTTATTACTTAAAAATAGAAAATAAATAAAATAAAATGTACTTAATATCAAGTATTTTTTGATCCGTATAAAAAATATAGCTTATGTCAAGTTTTAACTCCAATATTATTACATTTCAAATTTGTTTTATAAATAAATGACAAGCCCTGATTTTGTTAATAAGTAAAAAAAGAAATTAAACAAATTATGAGTTTGTTGTGTAATTGCATAATTTAACCAAAAATGTTCAGTTTCTTGTTTCGACTCTTTCTTTAAATATATTGCGTTCATTTTGTCATTCATGTCCACGGGAAATATAAAAATCCCCACATACTCCCACAACTTCCATTTAATGATGATTCAATTACATGATTTAGCCCGATCCAATTGAACCATTGATTTTTTTTTGTGAAATCTAAAAATTCGACCCTCTAAGTTTTATATTAAAATTTGCGACCGCCGGAAAATTGAAAATTTATCTAATATGATCATTCTGCCTGTTGCCCGAATCGATCACTCTTAGAATATACTGCAAGTGATCATTTCAGGCATATTATTATGATTACCTACCGTCTACAACTAAATCATTGTTATAAAAAAGTTAAATTAATTTTTTGTCGTATCGGGCACGTATGACCCCACTGCTGAGATAAGCCGTCCCCCAGTTTTAGTTTACATCGAGGGACTTGTACCTTAAGATCGGCACGCTGGCTCAGCGCTGGTCGAGGACTACTAATGGCCTCATCATAGATACATGTTCTCCGAGTCACGGAGCAAATAGTTTGAGATGACTTGAAAATTCATCGGTCATCGTCCACGGCCACGATGCGACCCCGCACTTGTAGGTTAGAAGGCTCCGACCGCTCGGTGACCGCCGCCATCAACCTCGTTTAATCACAGATAGCCTCAGAAAAAAAAAATAGAATATATTTCGCTCATCGAAAGCTTCGCATTAGAACTTGAAGCTTCTCTCTGAACGGGTCGCGGTCGCCTTAAGCGCATTCCTGCGCCTTGTATTCGGTTACCGACTGATGTTTCACACGGCGGTGTATTGTTTAAAAGATAGCCGATGTAAACAATACTCACTCGTACGAGTGGATAGTTTTTGCAATTAAATACATTGTAACTCAGTATGTTAGTATATATATATTAGGTTTATGAAATCGTTCAAAGCCGATACGTGTGCATAGATTCACGCGGAATGTCGAAACACCAAATATGTGCTGTAATTTTGTAATTTTTATTAAACTCTCCTGGTTTAAACGTAATAAGAATAAAAATGATACGATACTTTACATATTTTTCAATAAACTTTTGCATTTGATCATTATTATCCTAATTGTTAAAAAAATGCATATAACTTTCCATACGTATTATACGACACTTGATTTTGTTCATATTTTGCATCGCTATTTCTGCCTCGTTTGATCAACTTCATTTTCCGACATATATGAATTTGTTCATTAAGAGGGATAGGGGTTGGTAAAGTATTGGAATGTATTATTTGTAGTAATATGGTATCAGAGTACAACTTTATTGTAAGTTTAAGCTTAGGTACAAAAGAAGTAGCAGTTCAAGCAATCGTAAATTTAGACGGTCAGTTAACGCTTAACCAATCACTAGGACAGTAACTTTCACAAGTGAAATATCAGTTGTTCCACCGAGTACTCGAGCGACATGTGGATATTGTATTTATTATTTTCATGGTATTATAAAAATTAAAAAAAACCTTTTACACTATATTTGTTTTTAATACTTGAATTATTTCTCGACATGTAAAATATATTTAATAAAAATGAAATCCAAAAAAATATTTTTTTTAAGTATTTTGTGTTCGCTTTAAGAATCTATAAATAGAAAACACTTTCATAATCTACTGGGTTGGTCCGATTGCTGATTGTTAAACAGCATTAAAAACACTGTTAATAAATAATGTTATCGTTACTTCAATAAAATAGGAATATAATATTTTAATTTTAATTTCATCTTGATTCGACATCAAAGATTAAAATTATTTCAATGAACAATCACTCAGTTTTATCATACGCGAGAAAATACCGATTTGTAAAAATTCATCGTCTCCTCTGGTGTCTCTGAACAACTTCCTAATGTCTGTGGTCAACCACGACACGTATTTAGTGCGCTCACACTACTTTATTGCTTGTAAATCGCATTAATAAATGAGTGAGCCCTTAGGAAATTCGATATCGACAGTCGGTTTTTAATTCGCAATCAAATTCGACGAAACCGTTTTTGAATATTTCTTCGCGGCAAAATACTTCGTTATCGATCGCTTTGAGACACTATTCGCTATTATGGATATTCGTTGTGCTATTGAAGAATAAAATAGATATGAAGAACGTACCCACTCTTAAAACACAGCATATTTGAAGTGTTTAAAAAAAATACCATTCTCGTGTTGACACATTTGCTATTTTTATATTATTTATTATTATTATAGGTTCACTAAAAGTAATTTTTTTTTTACAAAAATTGAACAGACTGCATTTAAATGAGAAACGTATTTTTTACGTTTCTTTAATTAGTTTTAATTTTAAACTTTAACTAGTTTTAATTTTTTAGTTCCTCGACGACTATTTCTTTAGTTCCTCGGTGACAACATTTTAAATTTTTACATTACTAAACTCGTTTTTAATGTAATTGACGTATAAATTTATTATGCATAAAGTACATGATTAGATGTAATTTTCACAAGAAACATAATAATGCTATTAAATTCGAAACATAACTAATTTCAAAATTTTGTTACTAATCGAGATGTACATCAGTAAATCGCTTCCGAAACACAAAATTAACTATGTATTTCCCTAAACAATGACGACGCTGTAATTCATACGCTATTATTATTATATTAACAACAATCGTTAAAAGTTAATAAGAAAAAAATGAAGCGTGTTGGGCTCACCTTGAAAATAACTTTTCGTGCGTAAATAACTAACGGATAGCCGCAAAATGGACAGCCGGTCGAGCTTGCTCAGTATATTCTGCTCGAAGGGCAGAAGCGACGCGAGGGTGTCCAGTTCGGCGTTGAGGCGCTCCCGGTGCCTTTTGCTGGGGTTGCTCTTGGTGACACCATCTTTTGCTGGTGGTTTGATGCTGGAATAAGGAGATGGTTTTCTTTTACAGAATGCGAGATTAAATTAGGTTTTAATTTTGCGGTTTATAACCGCATTTAATTTTACATAATGACAAGAAAATTATTAATGTAAATCCCGATAATTTGATAATTTCAATTTTGATGATTACACATGTAGATTGGAATTGTCTTCTCAAAATACAAGCAAGACGAAAACACTTAGTTGGCTTTTATTAATGGTAAGGTAATTAAAAAAAGTCTAATATCTTGACGTAAGATTATTTTGTTGTATTGAAAACAGGGATGCGTCGTATAAGTTTTGGTGGTCCTTAGTTTTACACATAGTCCTTCATAAAATGATTTATGAAACAAATAAAATCTATAATAATATATGAAAAATGTCGCATTTAATGAGATAGAATTTCATATTGAGTACCTATATGTTTGAACTCTTGAAAATAAAACGTCTATATTTACTGTTAGCTCGAATATGGATCACCTCATAGATAACGTTTTGCAAAAATATGTCCTTGAAGCATTCGCACAAGCGACACGAGAAGAACTTTAGGATATAGTAACAGGAAAAAAATTAAAAAGAATAGAGAAATTAAAAAAAATTGGATCTTCTTTACCCAAGAGTGAATGGAGAATAGAGAAGTCGAGATCTTGATGCTACCGCCTTTGGTGGGATCTATAATTGTCTGTACGTGCAAATTCGGAAATTTTCGACGGTGACGAAACAGATTTAGCCTGTTTTCATTGACGACGATGTTGGACATTTCTCCTACTTTCCTTATAAAAATTTGATTCAACTACGATTTGAATTTTCTACAAATACCGTTATATTTATCCATTTATCCTGTCCATACACATCGATCGATTGAATATAGCGCAATTGTTATAATATTTTATTGTGAAACGTATTATCACCGATAATTAAAATTCTTGATAAAAGTTAAATATAAAGTGAGAAATCTAGGTTAGGTTCGATTAAAGGCAATCATTCATGTAATCACAGCAAATAGAGATTTGATCACGATAAGAACGGGCCTGAATTTGACGAAGGCTATTCGACGATGACTACCGACGTCTTGTACTTCCGTGACTACGGAAAGAGGCGGCGAAACGAAAGGCAGAGTACAGTTCCTCACTGGGCATCCATCAGCGATATACTGAGAGCGGAATTGTTGCCACTACAGCCCATTTGACACAGGTTAGAAGACGGAACACCCGGGGAAATCCCTTTAACGAGCACTACAATAAAAGTGGGATGGCAAGATGGCAATGTCAGCTCTCTGCCTCTTTGGCTGTTGAAATGGCGTATTTCCGGAAGAGAAGAGTCTCTTTGTTGTAGAAGGAGTGAATCATATAGGCGTTAAGGCTGCGGATTAGCGCATCTGTATAGCTACAACAGCTATAATGGCCTTAAATGCATGACGAGATAGGATACCATGGGATTTTGCTGGTAGAAAATACAAAGGCAAGATGATAAAAAGACACAACTCGAACAACCAGTTCCAGGCGACCAAGGATTTCCCAGTGCAAAAAAAAGCTCGTGGCTATTTGGTTTCAGCGTGTATTTCGTACGTGTTCCACGCGGACGACCTTCTCGAACCTTTTGCCTGTTTTACTTCAAAATGCTCGTCCGAAACCGGGGCCGATAGCCAATATCGCCGACGGTGACATTTGAACAAGGGCCGAGTGAGCGATGCGCGTTTGGTCCGCCCGGCGCGCGCCCGCGCCGATCAGTTAACAAGGGGCGAGTCACGCGAGCCGCTCGCTCGCATTACTTAAGCACCATGCCCCGCTCGCTCATAACTTATTTTGTGTGCGGACCCTAATGCGGAATAATTAGGTTTTTCGCCGGCATTGTTCTCACCCTTCAAGCCGCCTTCTTACCGTATTTTTTGTTTCGTTATATAAATGAAAATGCGCTTGGCCTATTCCAAATACGGTACTCGCTTCCAATTAAGATTGCCTGCATTGTGAATATCCAGTAAACGTCATTTCAAAATAAAGATGCTTTTTACCCCGCTAAGTTGAATACCGCATAGAAAAGGAAATATTATCTGGGGATATGACAGTGTACACAGCTGCAGCATTTTTTTTCTAAAAATGATATAATGTTATTTTAGAGGATTTGCTTTGAACGGCTCAAAACAGGTAGTTCTATGCTTTTGGATAATTTTACAAATTTAAATTTTATACTTTTTTTCACCTGCATTCATTAAAATGAGGATCATCGAAATTCCTAAAACTGTTGCAAGAAGATGAAATCACATTAGTTTTAATTATATGAATAACATAATTAATGTATCGTGGCTCTTTGCAATGACACCTAATAGTTGATATACATGTTTCTGTATTTTCTACCTACTGTCACCAGTGTGAGAAGTAAATTGGTAAAATAAGTATGATGAAGGGCGTCTTCCACCATCTTCTTCCAAATTCATATTGAATAAAAAGTCACTTTTGAAATTATTTTTCAGTTCCACGTCCTATCTGTAATGTTTTTAACCCTGACAACCGTTAAAAGGAGAACGTGGAACGCAAAATGAATATTAGAAGCATTGTTACAAGTGAATAAAAAGAGGTGGTGAAAGGGGCTTTTAATGTTACTTTACAAACTATGAAATAAATATATTTTTAATTTGAATTTCTTTTACAGTCTTATGTTGTCTTCAGAAACTCCCGGTTTACAAGAACACGAGGACAATGATTTCAGACTTGCCTGCCAATCTTTACCGTTATCGACGAACAACATCGCTACGAAAAATCGAAATAAGCATTACACTGTTACTGAGAGCATGGTAGTTTCCCGACCAAATCGACGAAAACACTAACCATCGTTAAAAACGTATGAGACGAATGCCCCTATTTATTGTAGTGGTTCTGTACACACACATACAAATATGTATATTTAGTATGTTTTATTAGTGCAAGATAAATTATCTCTAACCGAAAATTCAAATGGAAATATATTTTTATTTTCATTACTATATAAATCATTTGTACATACAAATTTTTCATCAAAATGTGTGATAAGTTTTCGATTTATGATCAACTGACCCCGATTCTACCATTTAAAAAAAAATTGTTTATTTTTCTGTATGTATTCTCTTATTATAACTTAAGAACGGCTTGACCGATCTTGATGAAAATTGGTATGCAATAAGAACATGCAACAACGTAAATGATACATTATAAGTTATATCTATGCATTGCACGGTAACTTTATAAAAATAATCATTATTTTTACATTTTTTTGGTAACCAAATTCATTTCTTTATATATTTAGTGTTGTGTGTGTATGGTGAGTGGTGTAGGGTTAATGTGAGCAAAACCATGGGCATACTGCATCACATATAAAAAAAAATCCTTGCTAAGTTTTAATTGAAACCCAGCGAGGCGCGCAAGTAACGGTTAGTTGTTCTATAATTATGTAAGGTGTAATAATAGGACATAAAAAACGTGGTGTAAGTAATATTACCAAAAACCGATTGAATTTTTGCGCAAACTGTCAGCTTTAAGCACCTGCGATAGGTGGAGAATAATCTATGCAGTGAATTTATTACAAAACACAAAATGTATACACCATTAGAGGTATCGCGTATCATGCTACCGCTGCCCGGGCGCTAAGTCAGCGCTAAGTGGCCGTTAAGTCGGGTTAAATGAGCCGTCGTGACCGATCGCAACGCCATCTGTGAATATGTTATGGTAATTACACGGTGTCTGCATGTATTCAGGCTGCTTGCGTTCGTTCCGATATGATATCAAATAGTTATGGACTGTTCGAACGGAAATACGATTGCCATTAAATACTATACATACATACATATACATTAACGGATTGCAAGTATGTCGAATGCTGAACCAGATCGCACTATAAAAATTTGGTTGCCTGTAAAGTCGGTATACGGGCGAAAGTTTTACGTGACAACGACTTTGAATGGTAAAATCATTTTAATGTGAATATTCATTCGTATAGTAGGAAGAAGGATGAAATAATAGTAACAATTTAAAACATTTATTTATACAAAGAATTATATTTAAAACATTAATTTATACAAAGAATCTCGCACTGAATTTCATATTAACAAAATTTTATTTTTACCTTTACACATACATACGTATTTATATACAAATATACATACAATAACTTGCAATACATTTGCAAGCTATGCACTAATTCTCTAGTGCTGCGCGCGCGGCAGACCGATCATAGTTGAGTGGGAGAGACGCAAGGCATTCGGCGGGCCTCTCTCGTTCGGTGACTCATCGTTACGTTACCGAGCGTTACACCTTTCATAAGTGACTCCAGCCGCAACCTAATTTAAGACGTTGTCACGTCAAAAACTATGAAAAATCTTATAAGCCGTACTTCCGCGCGGCGTGGGGCGAATACCCGGGAGGTATCCCACAATCTGTTTAAATCAAATCGACGGGCTTGCCGACTCGTGCCTTAAGACTCCATCGGCGACTCGGTGCGGATCGGGAACGCTGACGATCACCGTCGCCCATGCCATAACAACCTTCAGAATCTAAGGCTTAACATTGTGTCCAACGCATGGGCTGGAGAGTTCAATTTGACTTAAAAACTTATCGGCCAGTTTGCCCGTATACGGGATAGGAACCCCCTAACCTACTGGTTCGGGGATCACGTTGTTCACCACCGAACGAGCACCGTTCATATTTCTGTGCTCGTAAGTATAGCGCTGGAATTTTCGTTATAAACACTGTCATTTATTTTTTGGATTGTTATTTATATCTGAAATCATTAAATTCCATATCTGAGATATAAGTGTAATATTTTCCCTTCACACTAATTTGATTTAATATAGATAATAATTTATTTAATTTTTTATCGGTCCATCCTACGGTAAAGGACAATAACAGTAATAATTATCAGGATTTTTGAAGTATTAAATAAAAAGTTTAAATTACTGATTCAGCAACCATCATTCGTTATCGTATCGTATCGTATTCGTTATTTTGTCGACTAATTGATCTTGAATGATAATAAAATTCGCTTATGATGACTAAAAAATGAATGGATTTTGAATAGTATTTAGAAAATAATAAATATCGACTATCTGCATAATTTTGAAAATATCTAGGCTAGCTCTTAAGACATTCCTCCAAATTGCATAGAATGAAGAACTATATACTTAATTTGCTTAGCTTTTTAGTAGATTTACATAGAAATCTAACTTTTGTATTTAGTCTCGTGGCGGAACTTCGCAGAAATTTTGTCATATTATGTTCTCTGTGGCCGAGGAGGTTCAGAAAATACCATTGGTTCAAAATTTTATATATAAATGTATATGTATGTATGTTATATCCCATATATACATAACGCGGCTTGTCGTCACGATAACGCCCGCAATTCTCAAGGGATCTCAACGAAACTTGGCAGACTTATTTTTTAGCTGATTACCTTGAACGAGTTCAAAGGTTTCATCGATTTTGGATGTCGAATCGCATTTTTTTAAAACAATCACAAATTTGATCTGTGCTATGTAGTTCAGATCATTGACACCGTTTTTTTACATGATCAGGATGAGGTAAGCCTCCGTAAGCGAACCTTTAAATAAGTATTTGTCCTGTCACAATAGCAAGAGAGAGCTGTTAGTTTTTCGGAAAAAATTGTCTTTATATTGGCTTTTATACTGGACTCTATGATGAATTCAAAATTGAGAGTATTATGATTTTGGATCCTTTAAAAGTAACATTTTTTAATAGTGGGACCTCCTAAGATATATTAAATCAATTTTTTTTTCTAAGGTAGCCAAAGTATTCGTAATAAAAAAAAATCATCAAAATTTAATATAACCTTTAGTTCAAAACCCTTACGTTATACAGCTTTAAAGTAAGATCATTGACAGACACTTTCTAAATCTTGAAACTCGTTTTTTTTCCTTTTCTCTTACGAAATTTTATCAAGTTACAACCTAATAAGAAAGGTGTAACTTTTGTGCAATACACTTCTGTACTAAACCCCTTCTTTTAGTTGCGTGTATTTATATTAGTGGCATAATTGAACAAATAAATTACTTTTTCAAAAAAATTCAAAATCGCCTTCAGAATCTCTAAAATAATTCGTTCTTTTTACAGTTGCCAAAGATACGCCAGGCGCAGTTTTATGAAAATTTGTTTACTCATAATTCGACATCGTTTAACTTTGGTAATACAATAATGTTTTGAGTGTAGTTTATCTGCTATTGACTTTTGTATGCTTCGCTTCCATTATTTTATATTTTTAATTTCCTTACTTAAGCTGGCACCGATTCCATTGCTGGCGGTTTTTATTTTATTATTATGAAAAAGCAATATTTTATTTGACATTTTTTAGTGGTTAAGTAATTGAAAGTCAAAACTGACTAAGTTTTACTCATGACTCAACACAATTGTAAATACACACACATACACACACGGACCCACGCACACAAACACACTTTAATAAATTAATTAAAGTTCAATCACGCTCGGCCACCTCAGTCGGTTGACCTCCAAGACTTACAAGATTTCGGATTTTTCGGATAACACTACACCGGAATGTTGTACAATTTGAATAACTAGTGGTAATGTAAGCTGTTACACTATGTATTTATCCTTTCTTCGCGAATCTCCAGTCCAGACATCCTTTTCCTTTCTTTTTGAGTGAATTAAAAACGTCAAAGGCAAGGAGTATGTAACTTTCCGTCATGTGAAAATCTTGAAAGAAATAGGATTGTCTGATTGAGAATCATTGAGTCGACCGCACGTTAAAAGAGCAAACTCAGGAATGAACCGAGATTTATAATTTAATTATTACTTATTCCTGTAGCTGATATTATTTCTGGTAACCAATAAAATTCTTTTCATTCCTTACAAAAGTTATATATAGAATTTTGTAGGTACAATTCACACACAATAAATAAATACACCGTATTTATGTTGTTATCGCTAAAGGGTCCCAATGTGTTACCACTTAGTTTTATAGTAACCTATGCAATTGATATATTATTCATTTTAAAATGAAATTAAAATGGGAACACCTTGGTGCTATAATAAACCAAACGCACAAGAAACCATTCAAATTGGTTCATAAGCAAAGAAATTACGCTTGAACATACATACAAATGTTTATATACAGATGAATTTAGAACCTCCACCTTTTTTTTTAAGTCGGTTAAAAACAATGAAAATTATAGTATATAGTCACAGTATAATATATCACATGAAAGTTGGCTCATCTAATTATTTCGTGGCCTCGCGTCGGCGTCTTCCCACAACAAAGGCGGTAATCTATTTTAATTAGCATTCGTAACGGCTAAATTATATTTTGAGTGGCGACACACGGCGTATTTGTTTTTGTTAATTTATTACGCGCTGCGCCGGCGCGTCAGGAGGCTCCACTAAATTATGACCGGAACACCCAAGGTCTGGGAGCTGAAATGTGATCTTAACAAATCGATTAGAAATTATCTAAGTGCGAATTATACGAAAGGTTCCTAAGAATTCCTTTGTTTAATTTAATTAGAAATAAGAATAAAGATATCCTGAAGAAGCTGAAAAATTCAGTATTATAATACTTTTAAAATTGGAAGGTCTAGTTTTTTGTTTCTAGTAAAACATATCACACATTTTATAATAAAACGAACAAACTAAATAATTATATTTCTAAATTATGGTAGAGTACGTGCCCTACGGTATGTACATTTAGAGATGCTTCATATGCTGATTATCAGGCCTGTAAGTATTCAACTTGAGTTTTTCTTGCATGTAAATAGTTTGTTTCATGTTACGCACACATATTTTTCATTACATAGATTGATACTTATATAATGCATAACATGAGCGATCAGAGTCGAACTCGTGGATTTTTATGGATTGCAATATATTCTGCAAACTTTTGACTTGCTGCAACAGGTTAAATTTCTTTTAATTTATGTTAAAGTTACAGAAAATTAAAAATATTTCACACGTCACGCGTCAGACAAGTCAAAGAGGGTATCTCATTGACCTTTGTCTGTCACTTGAAGCGCGTGATAGTAAGCAAAATTTAAATCTATATTTTTTTTTCCTGTTTTTCGATTTTAGGGGTCTGCGTAGTCAGGTGCACTCCACTTTTAACAGTTACTCATAGTTTAAGGCTTCTAGATATGTTACAAAATTTCGATTTCATACTCGTAAGACTGTGTTTTGGCTCTATCCATCTTCCAGCATAGTAAAACGCACAAAACTCTGCCGCTGTGAAGAGTGAACCATCATCTTCAACCCCTAATAAATTTAAAGTGAGTTGTTCTACCTGAAAGATCATGGGCTCTCTTTTCTGGAATAGTAAAGGGGTGGTCATGATTGAATATCTCGACCGTGGAGCTCCTGTTACGGATTCCTTGTAATCACAATAAATAAAAAAATTGCGCAACGAAATTCGAAAGAAACAACGAGGCAAACTAGCGAAAATTGTTTTTTTCTATTAAAATAACGCCTCGGCTCTCAGTTGCGCCGTTGGCATGGCTGCAATTTGAAATGCTGTTTCAAAATACTTCAGCATCCTGCATATTCACCCGACATTGCTTCTAGTGATTGCTATCTATTTTCAAGGTTGAAGGAATATCTAAAAGGCCAAAGATTCGAAATTCATGAAGCAATAGCCGAAGCAGTACTGGAGTTTTTAGGTGCTCAGGATGAAAAATTTTTTAAGAAAGGAATTTTTAGCTTTGAAAAAGATATGCTAAGCGTATTATGGTAAAAGGCGATTGTGTCGAAATATAAAATAACGTTTAATAAAAGTTACTGACAACGTACTCCTTCTCGCTTTTTATTGAACGCCTGTCGTATTTGTAGCAAATTGCTTTGTATCGATAATTTATCATATTGAGTTCTTAAATAACTGTCTTCTTTTAGTACGGAAAGTAATTAAATATTTTGAACCACACAGATACTTTATTTTGAAAAGTAATAATTATCACAATATTTATTTGTTGTAATTCCCAGGATGTCTAAACACACAAGTAAACATAGTAATATAACACTCAACAGATAATCATGGCGCGTGGCTTCTCACTAGCGCTAGTTGTACTTATTAAACGATACAAAATAGTCCATCTTAAACGTTATAGGTTTGATTCTATGACGTGGTCCTTGATGAATTAGACAAGTTCTGAGACTCTTCAAATCAATGTGTTGGTATGGCAACACTATCACTGCCTATGACATAAGTCAAACTACTCCCATCGCTGAAATTATTCAGCCTTGAATTTTAGAGAAAATATGGGATGTATGTGCTCTAACTGTAATTATAGAAAAATTAAAATTAAAATAGTTAGACTATAAAATTCCACGATAAACGGAAAATAGTAGTGCAGAAAAAACCGAGGATTAATGTAATGATTTGTAATACGAGACTTGGAAGAAGATTATTTGAAATGATATATTCGAAATACAAGAGGTTGAAACGGTTGCTAAGATATAGAAATTTGCATCAAGACCACCTCACGAACGTCGTGGGCAGCTGCTGTACAGGAATAAAAGCTCTTTATAAATGGATCCCTTTTTTAGTGGGAATGTCCTCTCGAATTTAATACTCGTAACATGACAAGTTCAATCACTACGTATTTGTACTTATACGAGCTCTATAACTTCCCCCACCCAAATGTTATGTCGTTAAAAATTTTGTTGAATCTTCTCTCACGAATCTTAAGTGGTATTTCAGTCTGCGCACGAGTTAGAACAACGTTAAGTTTGGTCTGGGAATAGAACTCGTACCTCCTGCGTTACATACTAGCTAGTTGACGATTAAAGTATTAAATTGTTACTGTCGATTAGCATTGAATATTATAAAAAAAGTATTTTATTTGTATAAATTGAAAGTTTGAATTTTTACTCTTATCTTTATAAATATTTGAAAAAAAAAAATACTTATTGTTTTAAAATAATTTAGTTTTGTTCGAACATGCCGATTCACTATTTTCAAAATATAGTATTCCTTATTAAAATAAACTTTTATATTAATTAGAAAGAATAAGAAATGAAATATAGTTAATTATGTTATGATTGTTTTAAAGATGACGCCTATATACCTGTCTTAAGAACAATCGAGTGTTTAGATTTATGCGGAGTTGTGAGAAACATTTGCAATAATCATCTCAAAATTATTTGTATCGATACAGAATTGTGCAAAGCTTGACCAAGTGTCTTACGTTATAAGGTAAATTATCGATTATTATTTTGCAAATTTACGGTTATGAAAGTAAAATGTTACCATATTTTATTACTGATTTCATTTATATACCTTTCGACTTAATACATACTTGGAAATCATTTCATAAATGTAACATATAAAGATGTAATTAATTAAATTCTGAAACATAAGTGAACATTGTTTTTTTAAACTATTTCGTTTGATTTTAAATAATATAATTAGTTTTTAATCAATAATGTATTTTGCGTTAATAATATGTATTTATAAGAATGTACTTCAAAAATAGCCAACTGCCGACCCACTAGCAATATACAAAACGATTACATATGTGAGCATACGTGACTCTACGCCTTTCCCAGTGCGCGGTCGGTCCCCATCCGTCGCCGGCGCATAAGTCATAGTCTCCCGTCGCTTTTGTTGATTTATACAAGGGCTCGATTTTAATCCTGAGTGCGCGCCCTTTGATAATAACACGCGCTCAATTTGTATGACCCGGCGTACATCAATGCCTGCTTATTTCTATAAATTTTAACTCGATTAAGTTACCGCTGTTAATCGCCGGTATCGCTCTGTGGTATCGAAATAGCCTGGGACCGAGGAGAGGTACCCATTCACATTATAATATTAGATAAATTCAGTAAAAGTAGGTAAGAACTGCTGTGGTCTAGACGTAATTCTTCCTCGGATGGACACTGCAGCCCATCGTCCTTAGGATTTATACTAGTTGTACGAAAAAGCAACAATTGTTATTGTATATCATTTTTATAGAGGCGGCAGATTTTTATATAATGAAAAATTTGTACAGCTGAAAATATACATTTTAGTAAAATTATACAGATGGTGACATAGATATCGTGAAAATTTCTGATGTGTCACTTATATACAAGATATAGAGTGCAATTTTATTCATGAAAGCGTCAAAGATTATTAAATATTATTTATTATGTCCGCACGGAATTTATTAACAAAAAGAGAGTTCAGAAAAAAAATACTAAAATAAATGGTATTACAACCATTTGACACTTTTGAAATAAAATGGATTCCAATATCCGCCATTGCGCTACGCTGTCCACTCTCTACACTCCAATGAATAAAAAAAAACTTGAAACTGAGTTTCACGGTTTTTTACCTCTGACACAAGGCAAAAGAAAATTATCATAGTTTGGGCACTGTTATCTAAATTTATAAATATGAAACTTGACACACGAACGGAGCAGATTATCCTTTGTTTTTTCTTTAATTATTTGAATTGTTTTGAAATTCAAAATAATAGTGAAAACAAATCGGGTATCGTATTTTTATTACGACCGGGGAAAAATTCAGGACGCTATTTTAAAGGACGTGAAAAATCAACTTTAATATGTTTTCATGAAATGGCAAAACATGTTGTCGTGTTCTAAATTCTTAAAATTCTGAAATAATAGAGTAAAATATAATTTAATAGACGATTCCCTGAAGTTTATGATAATTATCAACGATTTTATAGTTTTCAATAATTTGATAATAATGTGTAACAAATATTTATTATAATAATTACCTTTGTCCGCATCTCCACCATGTTGTCATAAAATGAGCTCTTAGTCTTTCATATCGAAAGATCTTCGTTTTTTAATCGCATCAGCACGATCATAATCGCAAGTACTGTTCTCGTTTTCAATTTCGATTACACTGTTTTCCTGAGTCCGGTCTCGTTCACGATCCCAACTTTAGTCCCGATTTCGACTTCGATGTAGATCCCTTTCGATTATGAATTGATGCCGTACCCACTCAGTTCCGACTATCAATTATATCGCTTTAACACAGTTTCATCTTATATCGTTAAATACTGTTGTTATGTAAATATGTACGTATTAGTCTATGGTGTTGTAACCACGAACAGTAATGTTTTATTATCTATCATGTCACGTTACTATTGTAAAGGCGCAACTGTAGATGTGAAGATGGAAATTTGTTGCTAATGGACGCTGAAACCGTTGTACGAATGAGGATGAAACTCGGAGAATATTAAAAATATATCGAAATAAGATATAACCCACATTATTATTATTGTTCAGAAATAGGACGACTACCCATTTGCGAGACCGGCATGTGCTTATACTGTCCTTGTTTGTTTATCTTGTCCGTTCGTACTTGATTTAGACCATTCAGCGATCCGCTAGGTCTCTCCCTCGTGCGCCGGCGGCGTGCTGCTCGCGGGGCGGCCGTCACGCGCACGAACACCGTCAGCTGACGTTCCGTGCGGGCATGCGAGCACGCACCGCACGGAAGCAGCGCCGTCTTCAATGGCGACCCGTGCCCTATATTCCGTTATCTCGGCGACCTGAGGCTCGAACCCGCCGAGGATGACGACGGACGAGAACATTTTTGCACTGTGTCATGATGGTGTTGGACTGTTTCTTGTGTTCCGGGAAAATTGTATATTTATTACAATATTAGGAATTGTAAGACTGCCTTTATTATTTTTCGTGAATAAACTTGAGTATTACATAAAAGTGGTTGACGTTTTCTTTTTTCAATGTGTAATAAGTAGTCAACATATGATTTAAATTATCTACTAGATTGAGAGCTCTGATGAACTGTGAAATCGTCCTGCTATAACCCTAAATAATGTTGTTTATCCGAAGTGTAATAAGTCAGTTTTATACAAATATATGAGATATAGCTTGTCTGTGTGAGAGAGAACGCCTATTCGGCACATAGAACCCAGGGACAGTTAGCTTACCATGCGTTTTATTCTCACGATAGTGCTCGAAGAATCATTCTTTTTTTTACTAGAAACGTACAATGAATAAAATATTTTTTTTACGTTAAAATGAATTGGCTAGGTTTTAATGTGACTTTTCGTATCCGAAAGCATAAACCAATTAAATATCTGGATACTACCTTTTTGAATTTGTGAAATGTACCACGAAATCTTTATTCACTTCATCTAAAATGTAGGCGTTCAGAGAACAAGAATATTCTACGTTTATACGTACTTTCGACTAATACACAAAAATTGTACACTCGGACAAAAAAGTTAAACATTCGTAATTTCGACGTTTCTTTAAATCTCCTCCGGTGGAGAGTCAGCAACAACGACCGATTTTGATCTGTTTCACAATTATATTATTTTATTATTGATATACGTAAGTAATTATCTTATAATTTATTGAAAATGTCATTTGTTTATATATTATATTATATATATATATATATATATTTGTTGTAATTGATTATACAGATTTATAGGTGTGTACTATAAAAATCTCCGTATTTAATTGCATAATACAATAAAAATAAAATTTTAATCATACATTTGTCTTATGAAATTGGCACTCCTCATAAAATTATCTTATTAAGATTGAGACAAGGATACAGTTTACATTAACAAAAAAAAAATATGCGATAGCAGTCTCAGATCACAAACCTAAGCTTTCGACTATTGTCTGTGTGAAGTCACGGGTACAGAGGTGAGTTGCTTACAACTACAAATACAACTACTACTCAATCACTAGTATCACTAGTACTGTCTATATTTATAGTATCTATAAGAAAAACGCTTTTATTTTGTTGAATCACTCGTTCATTACTCTATATTAATTAATTGCAAATATCATATTCCATACATTCATTATAGACAAGATTCATATTTGCATGTCGATGAATTTTAAAGAAAAAAAATTCTTGTTTATTTATTTCTGCGGCTTTGTATACCTAAGCGTGTTATCCATAAATAGGTATACGTTTATGCCGACCGTACCGACAAAAAAGGTTTGGAGCGAAATGATACGATTAAATCGGCTCTATTAAATGTTCGTTAGGTGAGACCAGACATAACTTCGGACAAAAATTACACTTAAATATGAGAAAATATTCAAAAAAGCGTCTGGTTTTTATTCTCTATGTAGAATCTACTGTTTGATAGAATCTACGCGAAACCTCTAAAAGAACCACTATTTTTATATGATTTAAGTGAAAAGGTTCAGCTCAGTAAACAGCTTTTTTTTTACATAAATCTTAAACAATGCTCGTTTCATCTAATTCGAAAATAATTATAATGTTAATAAACGTTCAAGCTAATGAAAATGAAATGCAAAATTGAATGTTGTCAAAAACTTTGAATTTATTATAATTTTAATTACGAATTTATTAAGCAAAAGTTAACGACACCGACCTATAAATCAAACAAAGAGACATCAATAGTAATTCTTCTGTCGGTTCTCTCAAAAATGTATAAACAAATTGATAGATTATCAGTTATTTATTTCAGCATTAAATATAAAAAATTATGGCTTGAAACAATTAATTGTTGTTGTTTGCAGCGGTCATCTTTTGTTTATAGTGTAATCTTGTTTTTAACGATGGTAGGTAATAACAATTATCTATATTTTTCTTTATCAAAATTTTTCTGTATCCATCATTATTTTCATAGTTCCGTTTACAAAGTTTAAATGTTGGTTCCGAAAAACAAAATGGAGCTGTTTATTTTGGAACACAATAATTTATTCGGTCAATCTCTTGAGTGAGTACCTTTATATATTGACTGATTGGGTACAAATGTATTGGCAAAATTGTGTTTCGGTTCATCTAATAAAAATGACACGCTTTTCAATGAGATAGCTCACAACAAGTTTGTTTTTTATCGTCAATCCGAAAATTCAAAAAGTTTGAAATAAATTTACCACTATATTATTACTTTATTTCTTTGAAAATTTCGTCTTAAAAATGACCACATTTTATTATTGTTAATCTTTGCAGTCTGAGTCTGACAATTTTGAGCATATGTTAATCTCTTGCAAAAAATTCTGCGCGACACTCATTTTCTAGAAAGCGTTCAATAGCTGTCCTTTAAAGCAAAATATCTTAAACACATATGACATTATGTTATGACAACAGTCAAAATAAACCTATCCCGCACAAGTCTGGACGTTTTATAGGGCAATTCTAAAAATTGTGAAACTCTATTTTCCTGCCAGTTTCGTAACATGTTTTTCCTCTAAAATATTTTTACATAATATATTCTACCATAAAACTAAGCATAATTGTGTGCATAATTTTTTTTCTGTGCGCTTTCTAGAAAACTCTTCACGCGTTCCATCACGCGAAAATCGATTCGCCGTCGATGCCGTTGATGAGCGCCGATTCTCGTTAAGATCGATTCCTGTACGATCATGTCGATTCGATTGAGTAATCGATATCGGAAATTGCTCGTAACGGCCGGGGATTCGCTACGATTTTCACGTAACGGCCGCAGAGCGACGCTGGAAGTCGTTTGTGACAGTTATAGTTTTACGACGGCGACCGCGAACGATACGGAACCGGACCGTTTAGGCGCCTATTAAGAATTTCTTTTACGATGCATCGTGTACTAAATTATAAGAGTGAAATCGATTAGGAACGGATTGAAAAGACTAGACTTCGAAGTGTCGTTATATCTGTACATCTTATTGAAATGATTTATTCTGAATATCTTTTGAGTATATTATCAATTTTACATCATCTCATCTTCCGGCGAGAAGGTAAACAGAATTAATGTCAATTAATGAAGAGCCGATGATTTACGTATAACATTTCTGTTATTGTATAGAATCACATAGAAATTTTTAAGATATTTTTGATCGCATTATGTGCAAACATTAATAACATATTTTTCGAAAGTTCATGTATCGGAGCGGTGGTGACTCCAGCGGTTACGAACGTCGCCTTCATAAGGGAAAGCAAAATAGCACTTTAAGCCGTTTGTCTCGGACACTGCCATAGGCGACGGCGATTGTAACAGCAGCTCGCAATATGCACTAAGCGAGTGCGGAGGGCTTGGTTTTTAATACCCTTCATCCTGAAATAGAAAGGTTGTGTAGGTGGTACACCTGAGTGACGGGAGCATTGAAAGTCTGGTATAACACCTTCGGAACTGGATATATTAATACCAAATACTATTATGACTCGGAACGTCAAGGCGAGGAAACTCGGTGTCAATCGATCCGAAGGCTATGTTCTATGGATCACACTGGACGTATCTTAATCTTTTATTTTAAGAACTTCGTGTTTATGTTACGATCGTTTTCATAGTTAACCCAGTTTCTATGCAGGGGGTCCGATATCGAGGAATGTGGTCAAAAACAAAGAGTTCGGCCTTCACCCGGCCGTCGACCCCCTAATACGTTTATAATTATAACGCGGCGCCGGGCGCATTCGTTTTGTACGGAAGTGACCTGACGCACACGAAACTCTAGTTCCTTTTTTAGTGTTGGCCGTGTTCGGCCGCGGTCCAAGGGCAGCGGCGAGATGGAGAAATCGAACTCAGAAAAAATTGGGAATTGTCGTGAGATCACGACGTGAAAGAGAAGAATTGCCGCGAAACGCACGTTGATATTACATTCTGCTTATTTGACGGCCTAAAAAAAACATTAATATTCGCTAGGGTGTTCGATACGTGATTCCTCTGGGATTATTAATCAATTAGTTCGATAGGGACTTGTTCTAGAAGTGCAGTTTCGAGTCGGTGGGTTGCATGCTGCATATCAATAGATATGGCAGGCAAGCGCCGAAAATAACAGGTTGTTATTTTGTGAAATTCGAAATTTTTACGTTTTTCTAATTACAGGCGGACTTCAAGTTATTCTAAATTAAAATAACTTATTGGAGTTAAACAATTCACAGTCATTAAGAGCAAAGTAGTAAACATTTTGACGATAGTTATTATACATTTCGTTTGATCTCTCAAAAGTATTTTATTAAACTGAGACATGGAGTGTGCCTAAAATCATAATTTACAAACAAGTTTTTCTACTTTAATTTAAAAGTATTACCAAAGACTAAAGTTATTTAAACGTAATACAAAACAAATCAGGCTAAAAATATAAATCAAACATATGAAATAATACTTAACAAGGCGCAGCCTTGTACAGAGTGAGTGCCACAACACTCAACGCACCACAACACACAACACAACGCAGCATTGCCGCGTCGTATGACAAGCTGATATTTTGTTTGATAAAATTGCAACATCCGGCACAGCCATCTATTGTTGAGTGGAGGATTTTGCGAGCTGAGGCAACAAGGACATCCTGTATCGATTTAAAGTGCCAAGAACTACCATCTCAGAGCTAGCATCCAGAATTTCTGGGACTTGTTAGATTTTGGTGAGCACGCTGTTGAACCGACCAAAAGGTATGACAGCGACGTATTTTGATCTCTCTGTCAACCACAGGAAGTGAATGAATTGAAAATGTTATCCACATACATACCAATGCAGTGTATTTCATAAGGTTAAGTGGCATAAAATGTGTTCAATCTCCCTAAAATCCAGAGGTACCAACCGTCCAACGCCCATCGTAAGGTAACCAACACTAAATATCCTTAAGTATTTACGTTCGCCTTACATGGTTATTAGCATAATATGGTTAATACAAAATGGTTATTATTGCAATAAAAAAATATTTTATCAACTGTCTATGAACGATCAAAACCTGTGACACTGATTCAATAGTTTTCATTTGTAAGCAGCTACAAGGCTAGTTCGACTGCAATGTTAAAAATTTACAAAGTAATTTTCAAAAAGAATCGTTGGAAGTTTTAACGCACAGCGATCGAATAATGTTGAAATTGGGTTTTGCAAATTTACGACATAACTTAGTCCAAGTAAATTTAGGAAAACTACAAAATAATTGTCAAATTTTACTAAATATCTATCAGAAATTCGTTAGCATTGTTACGAGTATTGTAATTTTTGATCAAATTCTATACACAATATTTCGTAATTTTAGTGTGTTGTTTTTACTATACAACTAATTTAACAAACTTTAAAAAAAATTGCAACATAATTGTCGCATTTTAATTAGTAATAATAATAATTTATAATCAATTCCCTTTTTTTTGTAACTTAGAGAAAAAAATTATTGTAGATCTAATTACAAACAGATTTCAGTCGTAACTTGTATAACTTTTTTATTGGTAATTAACCAACAGTTCAAAAAAAAATACAAAAGGGATAAGAAATATATATATATATATATATATATATTGGTGGAATTCTACGTATGACATAATTTTTAAATGTGTATTCTAAAAATAATAAAAATACTTCCATACTTTCAATGATTTTAAGTCAATTTGAATTTCAATAATGTTTTGTAAATTTATAAAAATATGATTATACTTAAATCAAATTACAAACAATTTTTGTAAGTTTACAACTTTTTCATTAGAGAATTACTAAAGTTTTGGGAAAATTACAATACATGTAGTTATATATATATATAATAAATTACAATACAAAAATATTTTAAAATAACAACCCATTGTAGGTTTCAACACATGTCACATAAACTTACTTAAATTGTACTACTCGGGCGGTTTGATAAGTCAGTGACTTTTTGAATTTCCCGCGCAGTTACTTCAAATGCAACAGTGCTGCCGTCAATTGTAGTCTATTAGTGGGCAACTGTCAAATTTTGAGCAAGCTACGTCATGCAGTTGGTGTTTGATAGCCATTCAAAGCAGACAACCTCGTGAATTTTTACGAAAATGGAAAAAAGTGAATTTCGTGTGCTGATTAAGCATTACTTTTTACGTAAAAAAAAACCATCACTGAAACTAAGGAAAAGCTTGATAAATACTACGGGGACTCGGCACCATCAATTTTAATGGTAAAGAAGTGGTTTACAGAGTTCCGTTGAGGTTGTACCAGCACTAGTGACGCCGAACGTTCAGGTCGCCCAAAAGAAGTGATCACGCCGGAAATCGTCGATAAAATCCATGAAATGATATTGAACGATCGGAGAATGAAAGTGCGTGAGTTGACTCATGCTGTAGGTATCTCAACTGAATGGGTACATCATATTTTACACAAATATTTGGGCATGAGAAAACTCTCCGCGAGATGGGTGCCGCGATTGCTCACACTCGACCGTAAGCGCAATCGAGTGACAACTTCAAAAGAGTGTTTAGCGATGTTCAGCCGTAATCCGGACAAATTTTTGCGCCGTTTTGTTACTATGGACGAAACATGGATCCATCACAACACGCCAGAGACCAAGGAACAATCGAAACAGTGGGTTTCTCGGGGTGAACGTGTACCAAAGAAGGCCAAACAGAGTCTGTCAGCCAACAAAGTCATGGCCACAGTTTTTTGGGATGCACGCGGTGTCATTCACATTGATTACCTCGAGAAAGGTAAAACAATCACCGGCGAATATTATTCAAAGCTTTTGGACAGATTCGACGTTGACTTGAAGCAAAAACGGCCGCATTTGGCGAAGAAGAAAGTGCTGTTCCATCAAGACAATGCACGTGTGCACACTCGTTTAGTCACGACGGCCAAAATCGACGAATTGAGATACGAACTGTTACCCCATCCAGCATATTCTCCAGATTTAGTCCCCTGCGACTATTATCTGTTTCCAAACCTAAAGAAATAGCTGGGTGTAAGAGATTTGAGTCTAATGAAGAAGTCATTACCGAAACAAACGCGTATTTTGAGAGCCTTGAGAAAACCTATTATTTGGAGGGAATAAAAAAATTAGAAAAACGCTGGACTAAATGTATCGAGCTAAAAGGTGATTATGTAGAAAAATAAAATGTTTATTTGCCGCAAAAAAAATGTTTTATTCAAAAAGTCACGGACTTATCAAACCGCCCTCGTATATTTAGTATTATTACATGTTGATTTGTAATTTTAAGCATGTTCTGTTTTGTAAAACAATTTCAATTTTATAAATTTTTAACAGTGTAGAACATAGCAGCCACTTTTTTTTATTTTATTCATTTAAATTACATTCAGCCAATAAAACGCATGACTAGAGTCTAACTGTTCGATGACTAGAATTTTGAAAGTTGTCGCGTTCAAAATGTCTTAGAATCAAAAAAAAATATAATGCTTTTTTTTTTAAATTGTTTGATTGTTGTAAAATTTTAAACTACTGGACAGATTTAGAGAGCATTTGAAAATGTTGGGGGGTCCTGATCACTTTGACTACATTTTATTCTGATCGTGGAAATGGAAATAAAATATAAGAATATACGATTATACTATTATAAAACCACGTACATATACGTTTTGTGAGTAGAACTCATCAAAATTAAACGGTCATTCAGTGAAGTAAATGTAACTAGTTCGATGCATTAACGTGTCTATAAAACTTCATTGTTTGTAATGCGACATTTATAAACACTACCAATAATTATCTGCAAGTTTACAAAAATCTGAATAATTAAATGAAATGAAAAAAAAAAATGGTCATTGCCAATGATTTGAAAACGATAGTCGAGGCATCAATACAAATAATCTCTACCTATTTTCCCAATAACCGAGGTTTTTTTTTTGCAATTAGATAGAAAAATGCATACAATGGCTCAGAAGAACGTTAGCAGAAGGCCACGACTAATTATTATCTATAAAAAAAATACAATAAACATGGACGACCTGGATCATTTTTATTTTAGCCTAATACTCTAATAGAATATTTAATCGATTGGCGTACATAATACATTTATAAATCTTTTGTTAAAATTGATCAAAAATAAAGAAATAATAGAATAAACATCATAACAACATAAAAAAATAGTTATTCGTTTCAAACCGTATGTCTTGTAATTAAAGTTCACGATCCCTCAACTCGTAGCCGAGAGTAAGTCCCGAAGCGCCGAGATGCGGCGTAACACGGCCCAGCGCCCAAGTATGCCGTACGAGTGTGGTATTAAGTATGCCAATATCATAATTGCACGGCGTTGCGGTCAAACGCATAAGGCCTTCGGAAAATCGACGTTTTCCGACTCGGTTTTTTCGCTGCGAATTTTCTATTTCTGTCAAGGCTGCGCCGGCGCTGTGGGAACTCAGAGGCGTTATGTCATCGCCGTGACGAGGGCTAGAAGTCGCTGTATTTACAAACAATGGAAAGGTTTAAAACGCACTTTTGTGCGCGTGTGTGTGAAATAGTTACAAATGACATTGTGTTAGATTGTACTGCGGTAAGCGATATCACAATTGTTTTGAATTATTTTAAGGTATGAGTATGATGTAGAATTATTAATGGTTGTAAGTTGTATCTCAAAGAAATTTCCAATAATAGTACGAAAACGGAGAAACTGCCGAATATGATACAGTATTGTCAAATTGTTGATGATGGCGAAGGTGTAGAAACAATGGATAGGCTGACGGCTGGTTTGCGAAACTATCACCCTATAGACTTATGGGGGATGGTTATTTTCGCACACAGTTTGCGAACGACACCGAGGTGTACACTTATGTATTAGCGTTGTTGGTAAGCTGTATGCGAAAATTATTATTGAAAACGTTGTATAGGAAACCGATAGTGAGTTCTTTCTAGGATATACAGCTGTGTATTACGTGTTGTATGTTCTAAATCTCACTAAAAGTCTCGTTTCTGGCATTTTAAAAAGGATGGGGACACCAATCAAGTTACTGCGCTGTGGAAAAATTTTCGATCGAGAACCAAAAGAGTTTCCGTGCTTTCGTAGAACTAAAAAGACTTATGACATTATTTCTAAGTCAGAATAAATGGGACGTCACCGCTACAGTTCAGCCTATTCATGGACAAGTAATCTGTGTGATTTGAAAGAAAAGTATGTTCTTTAAAAAGTTGTCCATCAAATGTCTTTTCTACGCTGAGGGCTAAGTAATGCTTACACATCCAAATTGCAGGAGATAAAAATCAAAATGAATAATTTAAAAAAAAAAAGAGATATGAAAACAAATGCCAGCAAGGCTTTGGTGTGCTGGAAAAAGGAAAACATGATTAAAGACACTATATGAATACGAGGTAAGAGAGTTAAATAAATGAAAGGGTTTATTCATTAAGGTAGCTTGTTTACAAATGACGGTGAAAATGAAAGAGATAATAGAAAAAGTGTAATTGTGGAAAGTAAAGTGAATATGGGCTTTCTTCGTGTTATGAGAAGTGAAAGTTCAATATAAGTGGATATGCAATCTGTACGTAGTACCTTGTCTCCTTGAAATATAAATATAGACATAGTAGATTTTTCACTAATCAAAATGTAAACGAGGCGTAATGTATTTACGCCAATGGCACTAATAAAAACTGGTGGCTAACTGAAGAAGAGCCAACACTTTAAACCAAAGATCTTGTATAAATAGTTAACAGTAAAGCAAGATTTTTCTGGTAACCTTCATATTGTTAAATTCTCTGTAATTAAGTACGCCCTTAGGACATTACGTCATTCAATTAACAGATAAAGGAAGATTTGTTTTACCAATGCTAGATCTAAGACTAACTTAATTAGTTGAAATTCTCAATTTTTTTTGGTAAACAGACATTCGAGCCAACAAAGAGTTGGCGGTCACTGCCATCGATGGGCATTTTCAACCTTAGAGGAGTCACCAATATGTTGTCGGTGTTTTGGGTAGAAGTGGGAAAGTGGGATGTCTAATGGAGAGGGGAAATGGGCCAATAGAAGGGAAAATGGAGTGATGGTCCATCTGAACTTTCACTCACTGGACTAAGGTCGACAGCGGAAACTGTTACTTCACATTTATATTCTGTCAGACTGGCATCTGACCGTTAGAGCCGGTCATTGTCGTATTGCGACTAACTGTTCAATTTATCCCAAGTGCAAAAATGAAGTACATAGTATTCAAATATGAGCTTTAATATTGTAATAAACTTATTAATAATAAGTTTAAATAAGTTCATACTCTTTTTCTATAAATTAATACCTTCTTACGAAGTTTTGTTTTTGAGACGGAGTGAAGTATTTGCGTATTGCGCTTCCATCACTTTCTTTACGATTAAATCAACTGGCTTTTGTAGGATTACAATTACTTCTTTTATCGGACCTCAAGATTCAATAAAGAAGTGTTTTATCGTTCAGGGCGATAATCACACCTCATCTATGGTAGTCATCGAAGGTCAAAGACGACGGAGCAGCGCCACAAGCGGCCAGCCGGCCGACCATGATTACTAGAAATCGTTCAAATTGCAACGTATTACGCAATTCACGTATGCAATTTTTCTAACTACTCGCCGAGCGCGCCTCATTCGAGTGTCCTTAAAGCATCTTATGTCTACGAGAAATGATATTAGTGAAACTATTACCATGCTTAATAGTAACAAGAAAATGAATATAGTTAATATACAGTATTTACACTGTCGTTGTTCAATAATATTTAATAACGTTTTTATTTCTTTGACATGGTCCATCTCGCGCCAAGATGTTACTGCTTTTTTAATACTGATGCCATTAACCGACTTTAAAAAAGGGAGATAGTTCGTAATTCGAATGTTTTTCTGTATATATACAATTGATCGGTTCGCCGTATGTAAGTCGATTTTGAAAAACTTCTTTATTAGATAGAACTCACCTTCGCTTCGGTTTCATTAAAGTTAGGTTATCAATGAAACGAGAGAACAGGAAGGGAAACTTCTCAATATATGACAACAAGCACATCGCTATTAGATCTTTGTATCGAAGATCATATGCAATGTTGAAACCGCTAAACGTTTGTAACACTAGATTTGCCCGTGGTTTTGCCCATGCAGACCTCATCTCAACGTTATTCTTCAGCTTTATTCTGATAAAGATTCGCGATAGAATTGCGTCGATGAGTACGACTTTCAGGATTTTATTATCCACCTATGAATTACGTCAAGCTAATTCACGATTTCACGACTTGTGTAGCACCCATCGCCCTATTTAAGTCTCATTTGTGTATTCATTCGTGTGTGTATGAACACAAGGCCATCCCTGGTGTGAAGACACATGTCATGTTCTACATCTAGCAGTGTTAAAGTAAAGCAACACTTCGAAAATTATTTACATATATCTTTTGAAAATTTTTTTCATAAAATAAATTTTAAAAGTTTGTCTTCAAAAACCTATTAAAACGGTTTGTTCGGTCGTCGGTGCCAGCTAAAGCAAGAAAACTATTAAAAAATACCATAGTAAAAGTGATGAACATAAAGTTTACTAATAGATAAACGGAATCAAGATCTACGTCTATAAACAAAACGTGGAGTATAGAATCAGAAGCATAATACAATATGAAAACAAAGACAAACCGTGTCTATACACCAGATACTTTACAAAATTTCTAATGCGGCTTTTGTCACAGCTTCAAAGACGGGTATTGGTCTTCTCGCATATGTCAGAGACAGCCAACGCCCTGGCACTTGGCGGCTGCGCGAGACCACACTACGTAGTGAATCATGTGCGCAGCCGGCAAATGCCAAAAACCCATAATTTAAATGGAGTTGATAATACTTTACAGTTTTTCGTTATAGTTGAAGTTTTAGAGCTTTAGTACTTTGGATTTATACTTATGACTCATCCACCCTTATCACTTAAGTAAGAAGAGAAGGAGGGTTACCATACTTATCACCCAATAAGGGCCATCACCTGGTGGGTGACAAGGATGTAATAAGGGTCATCTATAAATTACATCAAACATTTACGTGTGACGTAATTTAGGGATGGCCCTTATTACACATAAAAACTCTCTTAAATGGTTTGGGCACGTTTCTGATCAGTCTACTGTGAAGTTTAGTACTTCAAAGGAGACTGATCAGCAACGTGATTGAATTTTATTCGTGATTTTTCTCAAACGATCGTTATTTTAATTGTATCTTCTCAGCGACGTAGTCTCATTTGAACAACGTGTTTCAAAATTCTAATTATAAGTTACCTACTATATTAAATCACTAAAAAACATTAAATGAAATATATATTACCTGAATTAGCTAAACGATTATTAGATTTTGTCAGTGATATATGTATTATTACTTTACAACATAATATTTTCTTTTATAATACCGTGCACTAAAATACTAAAAATAATATCTTTAACGAGATATTTAAACGAATTCCAAAATTGGCCAAACTTTACAGAATAAATGTGTATATTATTTCAGTCGATTTTAAAATCGTTGTCAGGTGAAGTGCGAATTTAAAAGAACCGTAATCAAAATCATCAATGTAAAAATTAATTAAATGTATTGAAATATATATAACACATAGTATGTAGAATATGAATACAAAACGTGGAATAAGAGTAAACAGAATTTTAAGCTAATGAAAGCTAATCACAAAAATATAAACCAACCAAGTGCGCATCCTACTCGCGCGCCGAGGGTTCCTTATCATCGTACAATATTCATCAGTATAAAAAGTGTTATTATTTCATTTAGTTTGAGATCCTTAGTACGAGCCGGTTTTTATTAGGTATTGTTTTCTTTAGAGTTTGCACTATAATCACATGAAGTTCAACGCTGTATGTATTGCCATTTTTATGACAGAGCAAAAAAAAAACACTTAAGTGCATGGCTTAAGCGCGAGCGTAGGTATGATTCTACTGTCGTTTGAAAATTCCGTCTACACTGGGTGTGACCACGATAACTAAAAAACTATTGGAACTTTTAAACTTAATTTGTTTTTCAATCTCACCACTAATCAATTGGGAATAGTTGTATTAAAAACCAAAGTTTGATATAATACCGATTAGCTGTAATTGAATTTTTTAACTGGCAGTTATTTCATGTTTTGATCCGCCATTCCGCTTAAATATCTAAAATAGAGGTCGAGACTGAGCGTGAAGTTGTTTAGTATCGAATATTTTTCCATATTTTGTCTGCCAAATTTTTGTAAATTATATCAAATTTAGCTGTTGCATTTCATTTTAATCGATTTTTTTTCACTTCCATATCATACATTTTAATTAGTCGAGTTAATTCTAAGTATAAAATTAAATGAAAAGTTAATAAGCATATGCGAGCTGATCAAAAAAAGCCGCAAAACATTAAAAACTGAAATATCTTTCAAACATAATTTATTAATGAATATATAAGGAAGTATGTGATGATATAAAACTTGCACTTCAAGAAAGAAAATTTATAATTAAAAATTAAATGAAACAAGATGTTATAAAATTCATCCTTATTATTTGAGACTGTATAATTAAAGAAAAATACTTAGTAATATCGTTATGTGTATAGTATATTTTTGCGTATGTGTATAATTTATTTTTGCAGCACGCGTTAATGCAGTCTAAAGCAGAGTACGTTAAGAATAACGTGCTTAGGACGAAACTGTAGCATACTACACCATGATTTTTTCCGAGTATATAGTTAGTTCAAAATGCTTTACTGATGAGTCCGATGACGTATTGCGAGAAATTTTATGAATTTTTTCTATGTTTTCCAACGTTTTTCGACTAAAATTACGTAATTTTTATTGGTAATAATCGTTTTAACTCGAAGCAGTTATTTTTTGTATTATGATGTCCAAAAAATGAAATTACTTATCCTTTTTTCGATTCAAGTTTACTATAAAAGTATTTGAAAATCAAAAATTTAAAAAAGAGGGTTTTTGATGAGAAGCTTATATGTTATCATAAACCTCTAATTTAAATAACATACGTATGGCATGAGCCCTTAAGGCATGCACATTTGGTTTCACCAAATTTTTTTTTGTCATTTTTTAAAATACTCACCATAATAATACAATTTCTGAAAATTATAAATAGTATTTCCTCTCATATCCCAATGTCCTACCCAGCATATGACCTTCTTGAATCTTACCATGGGATGCAACACGACCGTTATGAAGTTCAGCTTATGACGCCGCAGGTTGTTCAGATGTTTTCATATTTTCCTGTTTTCCTACCAAAAATATTTTGAAGACGATCTCTGCAATTTCGAGATATTAGGGAGTCTTGGAATCATAAAAAAGGATTCTTAAATTATTGACATTATTCCGTTTTTCTTATGAACAACGACCTGTGATTTGTAGTAGAAATAACAAAACTGACAAGTGCTTCCCTAAAAAAGTAAATAAATAAATAAGTCAATTCTTGTGTATAAAATAATTATAAGTGATTTTTTGTGTTCATATTACAAATATAACATATGAATTCAAACACGTAAAACCCAAAAAGAGATTTCGTTTTATAATGTTGATATCATAGTTTATCATGATTCGAAATTCTTACTAACCCTTATTACCTACCTTAACCTCTTACCCGATTCCATTTTAAGGTTCCATTCAGTGCAATGGCGACCTACAGGTTACTTTGTCTGTTTTTGGAAATTTGTTCACCGTCTAATTACTAAATTGGGATTTAGTAGGCCTGTGTAGTAGACTAGCGCACATTTGCAGTTTAAAAACGGAGATGAATTTATGTCTAAAAGAAGTTTAATGAGTCCTTTTCCAAGCTTTGGATTGTCTTTAAAATAATTAATCTTAAGTTTATATATACAAGTTTGCAATTTAAAAATTTTCTTAAATGCTAATTATGAATAATTTAATAACTAAAATGTAATTAATATTAAAATGTACAAACTGACTAGCATATAACTTCGCAGTGGCAGTGCGTCCTTTACAATACATTACTTATGTAACTTTATATGATTATTACACAATTAGAAAAATTGTTTATGCTATTATTTTTTATTGGTTATCATTATAAACTTAGCCTATATCCCAGATCTCCAGGTAGAGACCAAAAAATTACGCATAGTACATAGTACAATTATGTAAATCAGTATTTTAAAGCTATCATTTATTTAGACTCAAAAAAATGAATTACGGATCATTATTTGTAGGATAGTTTGTGTGTATGCGCATTTGTACTCAAGTCAATTTTTATAAGACGAGCATTTCTTCACAGCCCATATATTTTCGTTCAAAATTAAATAAAAGAATTTACAATTACATTAACCGGATATTTAAAATATTCGAACACATTTAAATCGCCCCCTAAAACCTGCAACAAATAATCCTCCTAGTACAGCGTCCATTAGCGGAGTGTATCAAAATCCGATTGAACTATTAACTCGCCCTATGGAGTTGACCGTGCGCCGGTCGCGCCGTACTTAGGCGTATTAGTTCCGCGCGTGCGGTCCGAAACACCCATTGTGGACGACAATGGCGAGGGGTTACGGGCCTTACCTGTCTCGTGTACTGCCCGCTGTGAAATATTTAGTTGGGGTGGAACCCCTTCTTTGTAAATTTTTCTTTTACGAAAAATGTGTTGCTTAATTGCTTTTTGAATAAGCTTTTTTTTCAGTCACGTGAGGCTTAGGTGAGTATTGATAAACACGTTATTAATAAAATAAAAACGAATGATAAATATCAGTATATACTGCGTTGTATTTTTTTTATTTTTAATACACACAGATATTTTAAAATTTAATATTGGTAGGTTTATCTGACAATATGAAGTATATATTTTGAATTGCATGGAGCACTTTCTTGAAGAAGTTCCAAATAAAAAAAAAGTTGTTTTTACAAATATTGTACATTGAAAAGTAGCCTTAAAGTATAAAAATTTAAGTTTTTAAATACTAACATAAAATTTGCTAGATCCTACACAGAATCTAATTAGGGAAAATAGCAATAATATAATAAATGAAAATAGTACTTAAGATTCCAATTTCTTTTCAAACTTACAAACAATAATTTTCATAATTCATTTAGTTTGAGTCAAAATAAGATTATATGTTTAAAGTACTAATTTAAAAAAATGTTCCCAGAAGGTACACATACAGTTGAAGAACCTAAAACTTGTGCAAATTTCATTCGCCTGAAAAAATAAAAACTATTATTACCTCGATTGTATTGTCATAAATCGGGGTGGTGTAATAATATCAGTAATAATGTGTAAAAAGGATTTTTATTGCTGCAGTAAAAGCTATCAAAGAAAAATCGCTTTATTAATCGACCGACACATAAGAATACGTAAACACCGTGTTTAGGGACTTCATGAACCGATAATAAATACCTATCGCATACATATTTATTGACTCGATGTTTACAATAATTATGAGCTAGCTCATCTAGAAGCAGCGGGAGCACAGAAGACGTCAAACGTACATTCTTTACGAAAGTTAGTTTGGTCTAAATATAATCCTAAAAGCGCAATTTTTCATGGTGCGTTCTGCCGGTTGCTTAAATGTACGCGAACGCAAGCGTCACCTTGAGCGGAACCCCCGACGCGTTCACCGGCCGGTATCCCGGCATTTGTTAGATTAACTTCTGTCAAAACAGCATTGTGCGGCTCTTTGTAACGCCACATTGATACCGGAGGGTTGCTTTTATTGAGCTAGACCGTTTGAGGGTTGAGCTTCTATTGTGGTAGACGTAGAAAGCGATTCCTACAAAATGAGCTAAAATTTCATTGAATTTTCTCCCTTTGTAATCGAAAGATTTTTGTTTTAATAAAAATAATAAAACGAGAATAATAAAAAAAATGTCTTCGATTTAGTCTTACCTACTTAACATTAACTCAAATTAGAAAGCTTTCTCTAGAAAGCTTTCTTGCTAACAGAGAAAAAACCAAATAGTTCAGTTCATCAAAACAAGTCAAAATAATAAATATATAGTTGACATTGTTTATGCAATGCAAAACAACATAAGACACTATTTTTGGGTAGTTCTCAAAAAAAAATAAAAAATCATGTCCATACCTAGTTCCTTGTGTTATTAACAGCATGGCATCAGCTTATTATTTTTTTATTAACACTTTAGAACTAGAACTATATGTACTATGTATGATTTTTGAGTTCTTGTTAATTGCTAATTCCTCTCGCTTTACAAAAATGTTAATAGTGATAGGTATCGTTTTTTTACCTTAAAAATACTACATTTAACAATTTTTATTCTAAAGCAAATGAAAAAACTTACTTTACGAAATGAAAATTATTTGTTTCATTCTTTCTTATCAACCTTACATCATATATGTATGATTAGAATGTGCTGTTAATGCATATTAGGATATGTATTAACAGCACATTCTACTTTATTGGATTAATCACATAATTTTTTAAAGAAATATGTGATCCTTGTAGTAAAGATTAGATCCTTAACGATGTTTTGAATGTTAGTGCTTCATTCACTTTCGAACAACTGGATGGATCGTAATAAAACTTTGCATAAAGATAGGTTTTAGGCTGACAAAATGCAAAATTTCCATTACCAAAAAATAATCAAATAACAAATAATTTTTTTTGGAGGACGTCACGCCTCAAAACTTTCACAAACGTTTCTATGTATAATAATTATTAACCTTGTCCATTTGCAACCATTACGTGTGTTTTATAAATTCAATCTTTATGTTGTTAGGTTAAAGATTCACATTGTTTGGATCTTAAATTTGATGATATTACTACAGTATATCATTGTATCGATACACTTAATTATTATTCTACAGAACTCTGGATATACATAGAAAAACTCTGTGCTCTATACGGCACAGAACAGTGTACCCGATCATGCGTGCTAACTTACGACTTGATGGAATAAATTGCAGAATAATGACTTATTCAGCCGTTCCAAATGGTCATTCGATCATTTCTAATTGGCCGTTCGGACAATGGGACCGATAAATAATTAATCTATTTTAAATTTCTGATAAGATGGGTAAAGTCACTTTCACTTATGTTTAATTCATTAAGCTATACATTGTTGGACAATTTCAAAGTAAATATATTGTAGAAAATGTAATTTATCATGTGAGATCAAATGATTCAGATAGTGTTTGAGGAAAGACAGATCAAAGCTGAGAGGTCCTTTTAGTGAAATCCTACTGAGGCGCTTATCGTGAAAGTGTCAAATCCGGAAGAATATAGATGAGGTTGTAGCATTAAAATGATACGATGTCACAAGAAAAAGATATTATTTGTGTCTTTCCATTTTAAGAAAACAATAGTAAAATCGGTCAGAAGTCAATGAAATTACAAGTAATCACAAAACGACTGCTATTTTTGTCTTATAAAACCGAGGATTACATACGTTTTACACGTCGCTACTTGTAGATCGATGTCTTGACTGAATGTCAATAGTGTGCACTCTCTGTCTCGTCAACAGTTTGATACATTCATGTCTTGGTTACTTTTAGAGTCGTTTAAAGTTGAACATAATCACAACTACCTTACATAATACGGATGTAAAATGTCCGCTTCCAACTGAAGGATCGTTAATTAATGTAGAAAATAAAAAGAAATCTGAAGCAACTCACTGGCGTGAAATATTTTTTAAAACGTCGTATACAAATATAGCCAGCTTTGAAGTTAGTATCATCTAAAGGCTTCTAATTGTTTTCAGCTCAAAGTTTTCGAAAGGTTCTTTTATGTATTAACGAATTTTTTTCATATATGAGAGATGTCACACTTGGCATATGCAAATAAAGGCATAATTCGAAGCGTTTTCGGTGTAAAGCCTACTTTTCGAACATCGTCGGTATAAAGCCTACTACATAATCTGTATAAATAAAAATCAATTGCCATGTGTATGGAAGAGCATTACCTGAGAACGGTTGGATAGATTTGGATGATTCCTTTTTTTGTTGTGTTCCTAATTATCAGAACAAGGTTTGTATGAAAGTAAATAAGCCTTTATATTGAACAGCTAAATCAGTCACTATGCAATTTTCACTAGAAGGTAGAGGAACTTACTGGGCCACTTTTAGGGTAAATTTGATCGCCACATTTTTAGGGTTCCTGCATGAAATAAACTCTTAAAAATTTGAATAATTTATTGGAGTAGAATTAAAAATGTAACCGCATTTGAGATCAGGAGCAAAATAGGAATTGGGATTAAATCGAAACAAAATCAAGGATGAGGTGCGGCAACGGAATCATTAGCGAAATTGGAATTGAAAGAGGGATGGAGAGTAGAATCGAAAACGGGGTAGGATCGGAATCGAAAGCGAGACCGGAACCGAAATTGATATCGGGATTGAAATTGACAGCGATAGATACAAAAGAAAAGAAAATTATACGTCCGTGCTGATGCAGCTACGGGAATTAATTATACGGGCAAGTCAACCACAAAAAAAAAATCATTAGTTAGTATTCATCAATTTCTTACGTTTTAAAGTATAAAAATGACTGTAAATTAATTAAGTATTGGCCAGAGAACTATTTTCTACGAGGCAGCTCTTTTTTTCTCCCTATTTTTTGCGGTTTGGTCAAAAAAATTGAAAAAGAAACTATTCATTCCAAAAACTGTAATTTAATGACTCCCACTGGCGAACCAGTGCGAGTTACATAAAAAAAAGCACCAAAGCAATTTCGAAGAGCGTGAAATTCCCCATAAGTTTCATCAAACTGATTGAAAATACTGTAAAAAATGGTTAAGCATTGGAAATTTGAAAAAAAAATTTTTTACGTACATTTTAAATGGGAAAACTTCAAATTTAAATAGTAAGTACTTAAAATTGATATTAAGAGCTCAAACTTGGTGAGATTTTTTTTTCTACAGATAGGTGAATATTGTGCTTGAGTACCGAGAGAAAAAATTGCGGAAATGAATCACGCTGCTATATACATATATTGAGAGTAATGTATATAATATAACATTAATTTTGTATGGAAAATCGTGAATGTGGTTCTGTATTAAATTCAATAAGTAGATCATTGTATTATTCGAGCTTGTTGAATAAATAGATGCACGCGCCGATAAACAAAAATTCTATTGTAATTAATAAAAATTTTCAATGCACGCACAACTTAATTAATTCCTCTCAATTTCGCGTATGCGAAAAATGCAAAACAAACAAAACGTATTTTCAACGCTCGATTTACGACGCCGTCGCCTTAAAAAACATAAATAAAACGCGAGAGATACCCGAACCGGCCCCGGCGCACGGTAGCCCGCGCGTCGCAACTCGATATGACGGCTTTGCTCCGTTTTACGCGGCGCGATGCGAGCCCGTCGCGGCGTCTTGAAGCTTTTCAGAAATCGACAGAGGCATTCGAGGAGGATTGCCTTATTAAAGCTATATAAAAAGGAAACTGTGTTATGTTTAAAGCGTAACAGTAATGAAAGTTAACAATAACATCCGTACAAGTTTAATTCGATATTTCTACAAAGTTTTTTCGAGCTACATTACAGGAAATATTATTATTCTGCTTTTGATTGAACAAAGAACATTTAATTTTTCAAAATGTTGCACAAAGTATGTTACTTTTTATTGGCCCTCCAATGTGTTTAAAATATTTTCATCTTCTCCAAAGAAAAACGTGTTCATCTAAATGCGTTCAAGATAGATAGACAGATATTTCAATTGTCCACGCTGTGATTTCAGATATCAGAATACGTGGAGATTTACGATTTTTCGGGTAAAATTACCATGTTAGAATCACGTAATTTGTCTGTGTACCAGCATATATCTAAAGTTGAAGAACTGTTTACTAACAATAAATTTATCTTATCTAAATAAAATGTCAAAAAACGTTTACATATGTGCTCAGCGACATCTCTACATAAGGACTCCATTAGACCACACAGACAAAGATCAGTTTTCTTGAAAAGATTCAATTCACTAGTTTATTTTTCTGCAAAGCACGCCAAAGCATACGTCGTAAGAGTATATCTATACTAACACGATAAATATAAAGTGTAACTTAGTACAAATATATTGAGTTACGCTTCATGTCGTGCGTTGTAAAAGGGCTCACTCAGCGGCGCCGCCGTCCTTCTACGAAAAATTTTGCTCCAGCGAGCGCACTCACTCCGGATCACTACGATCGGACATAATTTTGATCGATCGCCCGCTTTCCGTTGTGGCCGCCCGTTTGTACTGAACTTCTGTTTGACCCGATTCGGCTTCATATCGATTTTGTTTTCTGTTCGAACTACCGGAGCGTTAAGAAGCCCTCCCATGAAACTGCGCCATAACTTTTATACAATATAATACGTTTATGTATGTATTTATTGTATATATATTAGTTCTTCTGTATCTCCACATTGTCTGAGGAGAGATTTTAATATTGGAGAAAACTTAAAAAATTGCATATATTTTGTACATCTTACTATCGATCAGCCCAATTCTTACTCATTGTAATAAAGTGCACTGTTCTATTCTGTTTTCGATGAGGTAGCTGGAATCTTTCACATAATTATTTATGATTCAGAATGGAATAGCCGATAGGAAATAAAAATAAAATATAAAAATATGAAATACATAAACAATAAAAACCGATGTTTCCGTAAAACACACGTCGTAGTCGCATATTATGTAAATATGCGGCTAATCTGGCGTAGGTGTGGCTTTTAACACGCTTTCCCGTGTAATCCCGTTAGCGGGGCGATCGTGCAAAATGACGGACGCGTCGAGGAATGCTGTGTTTGTCACCTCGCCCGGTATTTAGCAGGGAATTGAAGACCACGCCCACGCGGCGCGAAGGTGGTTCGCTCCAACGAAGCAGTCGATGGAATCGGTATGAAAATTTTTCAAGGAAATTCTATATTCCCTACGTATTATGCGTCTTTATATAGGTATAGAGAAATAGTTACAATATTAATATTTGATTTGATCATATCAAATCACCATAAATTAATGTTATTATATATTGACTTTAACGTTTTTGGGAATGGCTAATTCGTTTACGGGGCTGAGACGGAAAATGAACTTGACACATTTAGAGAAAAACGGAGTTATATTGCGGGTTGTATGTCTACTTCAAGCCAGACGAGAAAATAATTTACTGAAGAAAAATGGCGGTAACGATGAAGGAGAAATGGCGATTTGAAAAAGCAGAAAGTTTTTTGCGAATATTTTAAAATGTTGAAAGAGTAGCTTTTGAGTATTCTTTGTATATCTGGTTTCTTTACTAATGCTTTAGAATTGAAAAATGTAATTATTTCTAATTAATTTCTTCAAATACAATAAAAAGACATTTGAAAAATATTTAAATGTATTCTTTTAAAAAATAATAATGCATTTTATTAATAATATATAATGGCAGCGAGTCAATTTAAAAAACAAATGTGGGTTGATAAATTCTTTGGTGATGCAAAACAGACATATATGAGTGTATATTATGCTTTATCCTACTTAGCAATCGATTTTTAATATGTTATAACCATTGAAACTTTTATTTCTTATGCCCACTCGTAATTTAGTAGTGAATATGCAAGTTAACAGTTTTTAGACATAAACTAGAATAAGACTTTAATTCTATTCTATTTTCGCCATATTGACGCAGTGTAACGTTACAAAATCCAAGTTAAACCAATAAACTGTAAGGGATTTATTGAGCGACAAACGGATTTGCGGACTCACCCCTTTCTGTGCTGCGCCGCATTAAATAATAAGGTTTATTCGATTAGGGAAAACCGCTAGCGACGTTGATTAAATTAACCTGCGCCCGAGTTTCATTATGCTGTGTGTACGACTCTAAGTTAATGATTTTAGTGGTCGATAGCTTCGGCAATGCACAATCAATTTAGCCATAAAAATTAACACGAAAATTTTATAAAAGATACTTTAGAATGCCGCGAAACTTGCGCGAACTTTTTATAAAATTTTATTATTGTCAAAATGTTTATAAAACAGTATATCTTCGCCGCGTAGCTTTACCATGTCTATTCAACCTATTAATGGTTAACTTGAACGGATATGGATAGCTGTCTGTGTGGTGTGAAAGCATAGCCGTATTCGTTAACTTACGCTATGCGTTTTCGGTGCATGTCATTCTGTAAAGTTGTCGCACGAGTGTAAGAATCGCTCGGTTTTCCGTCAAACGTCTCCTGTACGCCTATGGCTAAGTTATTAAATTTACTACAGGCGAATGACTAATAAGCGACGGTAACTAAAATTAACGGATTCTGTCAAAAAAAAAAGACATATGAATATAAATGCTAGTTATGACTGAGGTCATGGTGTTAGAGGGAAGCAAAGACATAAATAAATGCTATGTGTGTATAAAAGGTGAAAGCGTTGAACAAGTGAAATAGTTTGCTTACTTGAGTAATTTTTTTGCTAATGGCGTTAAACCTCATAGCAATATTGAGAGGAGAGTAAATGCGGGAAATAAAGTAAGTGAGGCCTTGCCTGTTATTAATAGTAGAAGTCTATCACAATAATGCGTTTGGCTATTTATGATAGTCTTGCAATCCTGTAATGAAGTTATGAATGGTGGAAGAAAAGGGAAAGCAGAATTAGTGTAGTGAACAAGCGATCCTTGCAATATGTGCGTGGAGTGTTTTTGAAGTAAGGATGTAGGAATAATGATGTCAGAGAGCCATATGGTTTGAAAGAAGATGTAGTGACTAGATTAGAAAGAGGTATGTTGCGGTGGTTTAGCCATCTGTAAAGGATGAATGAAAATAGACTGATAGAAAATTTATAGAGCGAGTGTGTTGGATGAAAGGATCAACAAGCGTCGTTCTAGAAAATTGTATGCATACCAAATTGGTGACATATTAAAAAAGGGCCTAATTTTAAGCACCCGAAACCGACAATTTTGCTTGAAAGGATTAATAGATATCAGTAAAGCGAAAATAATAAACATGTGGAAATCTATAGTCTTCTGGGAATTAAATGTGGATTTTATAAATAAACAAAAATAAGTATACCTCGGCTAAACACCCCTGCAGGTCCTAGACTGCATACGTAGTAGTGTATTTGATTTTAGCGGGTAAACTCAGATTGCCAAGCGCGCATCGTCTAAGTAGTTATTTTTTATTTCTAATGTTTTATTATTATACGCACAAGACGTAAATATATATATAAAGGGCCTTCAATAAATTCTTGGTATGCAGATATGTTTTATTTTTAAATACTAATCGTATACATTTGCTTATAGGCAATGAAAATAAGGGAAAAATTTGGTTCCTGTAAAGTCGGTATACGGGCGAAAGTTTACGTGACAACGACTTTGAATGGTAAAATCATTTTAATGTGAATATTCATTCGTATAGTAGGAAGAAGGATGAAATAATAGTAACAATTTAAAACATTTATTTATACAAAAATTATATTTAAAACATTAATTTATACAAAGAATCTCGCACTGAATTTCATATTAACAAAATTTTATTTTTACCTTTACACATACATACGTATTTATATACAAATATACATACAATAACTTGCAATACATTTGCAAGCTATGCACTAATTCTCTAGTGCTGCGCGCGGCAGACCGATCATAGTTGAGTGGGAGAGAGACGCAAGGCATTGGTGCCTCTCTCGTTCGGTGACTCATCGTTACGTTACCGAGCGTTACACTTTTTCAAAGTGACTCCCAGCCGCAACCTAATTTAAGACGTTGTCACGTCAAAAATGCTTTTTTTTTATAAATATTGGTCACAAACGTTACCGATATTAGCAAATTTACGTTTTTGGTTAAAGTAAAGTATCGCACCTTAAATTTAGAAAAGCGGGACTGGCGGCTTAACGTGTTCCCCTGAGGCTAGGAGCGAGAGCTATAATTTTATTTAATCACAAAAACTGGTTGGCGAAATTATTATGTCAAAAATGGGCAAGAGTTGACCAATCAAATATGACTTACGAAATCATTGTTCACATCTCCCATGATAAAGTTCGAATCCGGAAACTTTTTGTTTGAAGGCGACGCGCTCATAATTACTGAACCCTAGGGTTCCGTACGCATCTGGTAAGGATCCCTAATGTTGATAATGCAACGCTGGTCTTCCCTTTCGCACAGTTTGTAAACTTTCTTTTTCTAAAAAAAATTATATGAATGTTTTCAATGTTATGGTATTTTTTTTCGTATTACTTGCACCGTATTTGTGTATTTTGATTACTACAGAAATTACAAGGCATTCATCAAATTTCCATACAGTTTGACGTTAGCACAACTCTATTGCCTACAGAAATCCATACAGGCTTGTCGATTTCGTATGATTAGAACTCGACCTTCCTTTGATATTTTACCAGTTTGGTCTTAATAATAATTAGGGAGCACGTAGGCCGTTTTATCACATTTTCAACTACATTTCTTGCATCGGTCTATATACTGATGCAAGATAGATATAAAAAATCTTATTTGTATTTTTTATACGTGATTAGCAAATATGAACCAGAACTTCCTATACCGATATGTCATTGAAAATGTATAGGATGTGGAGTATCGTACTGTGTTTTTGGTATAAAAGCAATGTTAAAATATATTATTGAGGCATTTTCTACTGTTCTAATCATCTCGAAAATCTGTTTTTCCACGTCAAAGGTCGCTTCAACGAAAAAACTTATTGACGTGACAACGTCTTAAATTAGGTTGCGGCTGGGAGTCACTTATGAAAAAGTGTAACGCTCGGTAACGTAACGATGAGTCACCGAACGAGAGAGAGGCCCGCCGAATGCCTTGCGTCTCTCTCCCACTCAACTATGATCGGTCTGCCGCGCGCGCAGCACTAGAGAATTAGTGCATAGCTTGCAAATGTATTGCAAGTTATTGTATGTATATTTGTATATAAATACGTATGTATGTAAAGGTAAAAATAAAATTTTGTTAATATGAAATTCAGTGCGAGATTCTTTGTATAAATTAATGTTTTAAATATAATTCTTTGTATAAATAAATGTTTTAAATTGTTACTATTATTTCATCCTTCTTCCTACTATACGAATGAATATTCACATTAAAATGATTTTACCATTCAAAGTCGTTGTCACGTAAAACTTTCGCCCGTATACCGACTTTACAGGCAACCAAATTTTTTGAAGTTTTTATTAACTGCTGTACTTTGAACCGTGGTCTTATTCACCACAGATCATTCGCCTATATTTGACTATTAATGCCGACCAAGAAGAGAACTCAATAAAAAGTTATATTTCAGAACAGTCTATAATGTGCTGACGATTCTGTAAATAAACGGACAGTAAATTGTCTATGATGTTATATAAAATTTTGATATTGAGCAAGATAATATTTGTAAAATTATTTTGGTTATTAGCTGTGCCAGCGACTTTATATGGGTGTAATTTAATTTTAAAAATGAGCTAATTTTCCCTCCAGACGATTTTGATGAAATACCTAAGGCGTTTATATTGCTCCAAGTATGTCACTGAAAATCCTATAAAATTTCATTAGGTAGTTTGCAAAATTATGTTTTTAACCAAACAATCAAACAAATTAATAGTAATCATCTTATTGTATAGTTACACTCCCTACATCAAGCGCAATCAGTTTTTGGCAAATATTTTCAATCTACAGGCTCGAAGGTTCTACGATTCCATTACAAGTAAGGATTTACAGATGGGAGATCTATAATGAAATGGGAAAAAATGTGATTTAAATTTTACCGAAAATAGTGTACCGTACAATGTCCAACGTCCAATAAAATTAAAGTATTACACTACCGGTGAACAAAGTCACTTCACAGTTACTAAATATTCATATATTTACACAGGCATGAGATCTTAATTATCGTCGCTGGTACATTCTTTGACTCAGTTACGTCAAACCGGTACAAATAAATGAATTTTCATATAATAAGCTCCATCTTTTTTGAGAATTCATAGTATTTTTCATTAAAAAATGGTAGGTAATATAAAAAAAAAATTAAAATGAACAAGTCTAAAGTCGACGATCACGGGCAAGTTTGATAGTCTAGTTACATTGATAATTATCGAATGTACTCAATGCGAATACTCTGTAATGTGTATTGTAGCATGAATTAATAAACTATCAATATTTTCAGCAAAGGTAACTAAGGCGAGTTTTGGATTAAACGGTAGCCGGTTCCGATGTCGAAAACGATAGTATAAGAAATTTCCACTGCGTCACATTTAGTCTGACAAATGTGTGTCTTTTTGCTGGCAGCAAATCAGCAGAAAATTCTACTATTAGGTTAGGTTAGGTCTGGCAGTGAGCCGCCCGAGCGCCTGCGCACGCCAGCTCTCGCGGCCCCGACAAAAACCGATTATTTTAATGAGTAGCGAGCGAAGCGTGAAGGACCTCGATTTTTTTCCATCGCAATCATCGGAGAGTGCTTAGCATAATTTATAATAGCTGCGGCTCCACTTCTAATGACTTCGGTAATTACTGCAACTGTGTGCAAGTTGCAGTGCTCCGGCGAAATATAACGAAGCGGTAAAATACATAACTTACCTTTTGCTTAAATTTTTTGATGGAGAGAAGTAATGTTTTATTACAGGATAACAAGAAAAAGTTTAGTTTGATGACCTCATCGACGAATGCCAAGGATGTGCGCTAGTATTTTGAATAGGCGTAGGAAAATTTTATGGAAGAAGATAATCCACTTTCATAAAACACGTCGTGTTCGTGACGAATAGTCTTATTTTAATTACATGCGCAGTTTTTTAAATTAATTTTTTTTTTACTAGTGTCCCATTTTCCAACATAATAGGTATTGAGATATTACAGAAATACAACTCATTAAATAACAACATGAATACGAGCAAAATAATTATACATATCCAAAATAATACATTACCTTACTACATAATAATTTATAAATTTACTATGAAGTTGTTTCATCATAATTACATGAAGGAAATTGTCCATTATAAAAGTGGTAATACCTGCTTAGAATCAAAGTCACTTCACGGCAGTGATCAGTCGACATATTTTTATGCCAGTTTTCGACATTTTCAAGTCTAATTTATTAATCACATATTTTATTTGACTTTACCTATGAAATTAAATTATTTTATATTATTATTTGACCATCATGAAAACACTATAAAAAGACTTTTGGTGAGTGAAATAAAAACAACAAAAACTATGGCATTGGGTAAAGTAAGCTTCATTAAGGTTTTTATTGATTTTCCAAATAAATTGTAATTTTTAAACGGATACTATAAAATTTGAATGAGCCTGTGTTTCATATAAATAGAGCTCTTCCTTATAATAAAATGTGATTAATATAGTTACCTTATTTTATTAATTTAACAGAAAATGTTTAAAAATACAAAAAACTAATCAAAGTCGATATGGTACTTCTAGATAATGATGGTAAAAAATAAGCAAGAACAATAACAAATCATTTTCAAAACGAGTCACATCACAATTATTACGAAGCGTATATACACTTACCGAGTTTAGCTCAGTACGCGACGTCTTATCGATAAACGTGATATCGCATAAGCATCTAGCTCACGATTAACATAAACAGCGATTAAGCAATTGTTAGGTAAAACATTTCTCGATATTAAAGTATGAAAATATGACGCCACGAGAATGCATGTACCTACTCGTGGAAAACTGTCACTTATCCACAATGTAGTGGCCATGCTCACGTCACTGGTTTAACATTCAGCACGTGGATACCGAATGTAAAATAATAATGAAAATGTTTATTTGCATGGACTTAATCCAGGTTACAGCTTGCATTGTGAGCACACTCCTTTTAAGTATAAAAATACGTGTGCTAGGAGACACATAATTTATAATATGAACTATCGCTATTAATAAGTGACTCGAATATACGTACATATTTGGAAATTATAAAATGCGTAACATTGGAAAAATATTATATTTTCGCAAAATATTCTCCCTTAATTCATAGCGAACATGTCTTAAATGCGAAATGAAGGCGGGAGTTAAATAATAACTTTGATGAAATTTAAGGTCGGTTATGTAGGCATTTAAACGGTTACTTCGCGTTGAAACGACAAACGGAAAAACACGTGAAGTATTTACAATACCGTTGTGGACGCAATTCAGAAGTTTTTCATATTACAATGTTATATACTAGTAACAATACTGGCATTATGGGACAACCCGCATCGCAGTGGTGACGGTTTGAAATCAGATATCTTTTTGTTGCGTGCTCCACTGTATACCATTCTGCCGTCGAAATATTCACACCTCGGGAATTTTAAGCGGCCGAAAACCGAGGCACGAGTCCAACAAATCGCAGAGCACAAACACGGGGTAAATCGATTTTTCCCTATGTACGCGTTTTCTAGAAAACCCCGATACGCCGATAGCGGCGAGTTAGAAAGGGATGAAAAACCGCGCCCCCCCCCAACGAGAGCGACACGCCCTTTTTCTTAGAGATCCATAAGCTTTAATACAGGGGTGGTTACTATAGCGATCCCTTGAGGTTTTATAGCTGTTTGTGTGCGGCGGGCCAGGGGTTACTGAACGCTATACTGCTGCTTATGTACCAGTGGGGTGAATTTCACCAGCGCGTGTACATCTAATGGGACATTCTAGGAAACGGGATAGGTGAAAATTAAATGTGTATATTCGCTTTTTCATTGGTAAAGCAATGTTTTTTGTGCATATAACAATTATCTAATTTGAGAAAACGAGCAAACGGAATTGGGAATTCCACTGCATAGTGTACATATTTAAGAAGCAAAGTAATAAATGATTATATTTTGATTTGTCGTAATACGAAATAAATCAGATTTTATTCTAAATATGTAACGAGAAATTTTACATCAGTCATTTCTGAGATCCCGCGACGAATTTACGCGGCTGTAAAATATGTACATAAATTTGGTGTTGGATATAAAATTAAAAACAAGGCATTCACAATTTATAAATTATAAATAAAAAACAAACTATGTTTTGGTGAAATTAAATGGAGTATCGCTTATTTAAACAGTGTTTTATTTCACGACTCCGAGCTGTCTACTTGTCCAAATATGTAATTGCACAGAAAACTTTTCAGTGAAGTATATTTAAACTTCACTGAAACATTGTAGTTAGAACTCATTTATGAAATCGAGCCGTATTCGACATCATTTTAATGTCTTTATTAAGATGAATACCATTACAACTGCATTTGTAACAGGATACTGTAAAACGAGTGATTTTTTTCGACAAGAAAATAATACGTAAACATTATACCAAAAGTTCATCAAAGATATAGACGTCTCATAAAATGTACTATAGAGATTTAGCGTCTTAAAATAAAGATAAATATTGCACTATTTTTATAGACAGAAAAGAAGAATCAGTTATAGAGAATTATCAATACGTAATTGTTTTTAACTAATCGACATTAATTAAAGTGACAATAAAAACAACATTTTTAATGTGATTATTTTTTTTAAATTTTTCTTATATTCTAGGTGAAGCAAAATTTTAATTTTCAGTATCTATTACTTATACACTCTTGTACCCGTCTAAAACAAACGTGGCGTTACAACCGTTTCAAGAAATGACATTTTGTCGTGTTCGTACTTAACTACAAAGTTGGTCTCCTCCTAAAGTCTAGACCTGTTTCGTGCAAAGGCCGCCGGCGGGTCACGCGAGCTGGTAGCCACGTGGACTACTCACTGTATACCATGAGTTCATTCTTCTTTAGCAATAGGTAAACCACAAAGTTATTTTTCAAATATCGATTTAAATATCGACACGCTGTGTTTCTTCAGAATTGTTTTCGGTCTTTAAATCTACTTTTAACCCCTTTTAAGTTTTAACTTTGATCTTTTATAAAATGTAATTTTATTACAAAATATCAATACTAGCTATCTACGAGCACTTTGAAAACAGTTACTAAGGAACACATGCAAAACATGGTGAGTCAGTTTTTAAATATCTAAATAGAAAGTTTGTAATAAATTAAAATTCTTACAGGACTCAAGCTTTCATCATATTAAAACTTATAAGGTAGAAAAATATCAAATCACCTTATAAACTGAATAAAAAAATGCCAAGAGCAACTTAATTCGGTTAATCATTATTTTCTAAATACTACAAACGAACAAAAGAATACTGCGTTCAATTATTTTTCAAAGTTCACATAGAATATTTAATACCTGTTTATAAGTAGTAATAAATATTTTAATTTAAAAGTAGACAAATGTACAACTGCGGTTGATTTTGAACAGCTAATAAGACATTTTCTTTCAAAGAGCATATTGTTCATTGAAAACAATACTGAATATCGATACTTAGATTTGATTGTCTGATGACAAAGCATCCGGATATTCAAGGACGAGAAGAAATTATATTAAAAGTAATTGAATAGAAATTAAGTTTTCATCATGCGAAAATATTATTGAGTTTAGTATATAGTATGGTATAGTGTAGGTTTGCTACCTATAGGAGTAAATAGATGCACCCAAACACAGGTGGACATGTAGATAAAGTAGTAGAGATCTCTGATACGGGTCTGAAATATCCTAGCGAGTCAACTGTTCTTTTGAAAAGAGAATTTTGCATTTCATTACTTTATGTTTTACGTAACCTAATATGATAAAGATGCTTTCGAGTGGACTTTTGTTGTCTAAGAAACGTATTGTTCATTGATTATAGAATTAATGTCCACTGTATTTAAGTCGTTAAAATGTCCTTAACAAAAAGCTTACAGGTCTGCGGTGAATACCAGAATAGTTAGCATGCATAGCGTCTACATGAACTAGATATTTTCAGTTCACAAATATTGACGCAACAAAGTCTGTTGAGGAACACAGCAAACCGATGAAATGAACTTTGAGAAAGACGTAACCAGGTCGGCACGCAGCTGCAATCTATACCTATTGGCGCGAAATTATGTAACTGTTAATCACACAGCTATAATACATACGGATAGACATAATAAATAAATACTTACATACATAATTAATTTGGATAATTATTGAAAATGATAAAAAATATAAAAGGCCAAATTTTAAGCACCCGAGAGCGATGAGCTGGGTAGAAAGATTGATAGACGTCAGCGAAGCAAGAGATATGTCAAAATCGTACCATGGGAAAATCTGCAGTCTCTGTCTACCCCTCTGGGAAACAGGAGTGAGTGTATAAAACAAAAAAAAAACAGATATACAGGCGGACAGACTGAACACGGAAGGAGTTCAGTCCAACGGCAAACCGCTCAAAGGTCAGCCGCGAACAGCTGCGAGACGAGGGGAGCGGTCGAGAGGTCCGGCGCCCAGCACGCGAGTGTCCGCCGCATTAAAATCAGTATCGGCCATCACGCCATCCATTGACACGCCGGAAAACGTCGCGTGTGCCCGCGCTTTTCGAGTTTCCACGTTACGCAAGCGGCGGCGCACGCGAGCCGCGCACGCGAGCCGGCTCACGCGTGATGACGCGCCGCGGGCTTACACCCATCACGCCACGGGCCCGGGGCCGCTACGCGTTCACCGTTAGACGGCGCGGCGCGTGGACTATCGCCGTGGTCGGCGCGCGAGGAGGCTCCTCGTGGACGCGTCGAAAAGTAACAATCATCGTGATAAGAGTTATGGTGTCGCACTCGACCCGGCAGGTGGCGTGTCCAGGCGACGAGACGTGTTGATGTTTCGCAGCACTGAAAATGTGACGTCTGCTTCTAACGTACACGAGCCGAACGAGCGTGAGACTATCACTACCTTACAGTTAGGTGATATGTCAACATGCTGTTGCTAGATATTTACATACCGGTCGACATACGACTGATGCAGTGTCGGTGAGAGTAGCACAACACCGATTCAAGCGTTATCAGTCCGATAATTTTGTTGTCATGTATGAACCTCGCTCTGGTCGACTTGTTAGGGATAAAGTCGATGCCATTTTGTAAAAGTAGAGCAAGATCGGCATATTAGTTCTTAAAACGTAGCTGTAGAGCTTGAGATTGTCCGAAAAACAGTTTTGACCCGTTCAATAAAGTTGGATATACAAAAAAGGTCGATACTTGTGTTCAACACGAACTCATTTTGCAATTCTCTATTGAAACGTAATGGAAGCGAACTGTTTTAGAAAGGATTGGTAACTGGTAATGAAGAATGGATTACCTACTTATTTACCTAGTTACAAAAACCTGCGAAAAACATCATAGTCAAAAGGAGCAAACTCCACAAACTAATGCAAAACCCGGATCAACTCGCAATAAGTTGATGCTATGTGTATCGTGGAATTGGAAGGGCTGAGCAAAATCAGCAATTTGGATCTCTGTTGCCAACAGCTGATGCGACTTAAACGACAAGTAGGGAAGAAACGAGCGGAATGAATCAAAGAAAGGGCGTGGTTTTTCACCATGATAACGCCAGACCGTACACATCTTTATGCATTCAGCAAATATTGAGAGAGTTTGGTTGGGAAGTGTTAATGCATCCACCGTATAGTTCTGACCTTGCACCTTCAGATTTTCATCTGTTTCGGTCTATTCAGAATTTTTAAGATAGCGTTAGGTTAACATCAAGAGAGGACTGTCAAAACTATTTGTCGCAGTTTTTTGATCAGAACTCCCAACATTTCTACAACAATGGAGCTATGTCACTACCTACAAAATGGCAAGAAGCTGTTGAACAAAATGGCATATATATCTACAAGCTGGCCCAGCAGACAGCCCTTTCTCGTGGGTGGCTTGCCCATATAGTTTTTTCATCTTTTGTAACGATCGATGTCAATCTCAAACCCGGTCTCGCTTTCGATTCCGATCCCAGTCACACTTTCTATTCTGATTCCAATACCACATTTGTTTTAAAACCCAGTCCCGTTCTTAATTTCAGTCTTGCTTTCAATTGTGATCCTGTTCCCGTTCTCGATTCTATTCCCCGTTCCGCTTCTAATTCTCATTCCGCTACCAATCACAATCCTGACTTGAACGAAACTCAGGGCAAACAATTTCTTCATCTTTTATATTTCGATCCCGATTAGGCTCTCGATTCTAATGCCGATTTTACATTCAATTTTGATGCCGGTCTTGTTTTAAATTTCGGACCCGGTCTTGGCTTTGGATTCTGTTCCCCGTTCCATTTTCAAACTAGATATCGGTATCAGTATAAGTTTTAAAGTATAGTAATAATTTTAAGTTTAATATGGTGCGAAACATTCTCTTAAACAAAATTTACCATAAAATTGGTTTAAGGTATGTTAAGTTCCAATTATGTATTAATGATTGCCCAAACTTTTCATAAAGTCATAGAAAACTCGATTATATTATTAAAAGTAATCAAATAGAAGCATTATTAAAAGAATTAAATAAGTATTTTGTTGTTAATTTTATTAGCTCACATATGTTATCTTATGTATATGACCTCCGTTAAGAAAACATACATCTTTAGAATAAAAATTTGTTATGTGACATTTGTATTAATGGTCTGTATTTATTTTAGTTCATGATTGAATGTTTGCTATTACAATATGCACAGTAGCTGAAGAAGTTTAAATAGAGCAATAAAACAAAGTTTATTTATTTTAATGCCTTATATTCGAGTATTGCATATAATTTCTAATCGATTATGTCAACTTCAATAAAAACATATAAGCAATCATACATTAAATTTGAATATAATTTCAAACGTAGGTAACATGTCATGAATGTTTGCTATGATTGTCAACCACAAAATTATGTCAGAATTTTAACAAAACAAAAATTCTAGTAATAAAATTATCTTGTTTATCTAGATAAAGGTTTGTTCCGCTTAGTAGAAATGTATTTTCGCTATAGATGAAAGGGACTGGTCGAAAAACGTTATTTAGTGTCGACTAAACCGACAGCCATCGACCACCAAGTACTAGCTTTATGTAGTACTAATTAAAGCGGGTAACATTCACTTATTATCATCGCAGGCCGTATAAAGCCAACGACGAGAGCCCCAAAACGGCGCCATAGCCTCCTACTAAACCGCGGCGACTGCGCGCGACGGCTACTAATGTTAGCCCTTTCGATGCCTTTCGTGAAATTAGCATACCTCATTACGGGGTGGGTGCGAGGGACCCCCCACTTACGGTATTAGCATTCGGGTTTTATCGATCTAATAGACGGTTTTATAAGAAATCTGCGATTTGGTATGCTTTCTTTACGGATTGCTGTTTAAATATGACCGTTTCATCGTCCTAACTTTTTTAGCCTTTGGTTTCTTATATTTATTTTCCTTTTTATAATTTTTAGATTGAGAATTTTATACGTCGCGAGACGAATACGTTTATATAAATTTAAGAATTAACAGGTTTTTATAATATTTTAATTATGGCTCTCTTTTCGTATTTTCATAAAAAGGTGCAGTGGTACAAAAAATGTAAAACACTGACCTTTAACTTCAACAGTACAATATTTACGTCTATTTTTACGTTCTTACCAATAGGATCTGAATGACTTGCAGTTTCGTTGCTCTTTAACTGACGAAAATTTTGTTTTCGTTTTTCTTTATCGCAATGTATATGTTAACGAGATTTATGGGTCTTTAATCTTAACTTTAATCTTTCCTTCTCTTTTTACCATTTAATTAATTTTTATAACTCGCAACAGCGGGTCGCCTCAAAAGAAAAGCGAGAATTCGTAAAGGTTAAACGTAACTTTATACAGACTGTCTATACACTGATAAATCTTACGATTAACTTAACACTTAGCGTTTTATCCTTTGGTGCAACTCCACGTAAGAGTCGTATATGTACTATATGTATAATAGCCTAAATCTCTTATTGTAATCATTATTATATAATAAATTCGACGCTTAAAACTACCATTAATTCTACATTTAATATCATGTGGGCACTTGTAATTTTTTTTTGGACATGTAAAGGCAATACGGTCGTAATAAAATTTGCTTGTTGCGTAACTCTGCAAATGGTAGTTTAAAAAAGTACCCTTTTTATTCTTTTTTATTGAGATGCTTTTCTTGCTAGTCTATAATTTATACTCATTAATAGAACTTTTCGTCTAAGAGGCAACTATATATAGTATATAATCGTTTTTATTGCATGTCTTTACAACAATTTGTTTCTGTTCATGGGTAAATTCGCCAATGATTTTTTAATTTCGCTCAAATTAATCCACCCGCTCCGGTTTTGAAAAGCAAATTAATTAGTCATCCCGGATGTCGTCACAGCATTGGTGTCTGAGGCCATAGGTAGCTCCCAATCCGCATCTGGTCCGCGTGAAGGACCGACTGGCCAAGCTCCCATTATATAGTAAAGAAAAGTAGCAGGGTATGCGGCAGCAGTGCGGTAATTACCTGACACAAGCATCGAATTGAATTTTTATTCTTTAATTTCCTAGTATGCACCTGGTTAAAAGAGACTATGCTAAAAAAATTGGGTGCGTGTACTTATGTACGCGTGAAAAGTTATACTTGTTCGGGAAGATATACAAACGAGCCCAAACTCGATGGGGTTGCGTTGTTTAATTACGGAGTTCCTATGGCTACCTTCCAGCTCCATCATCAGACTCTGGTTACCATATAGCACCAAAGTACTCGTCAAGACGAATCAAACGAGCCCAAACTCGATGGAGTTGCGTCGTTTAATTACGGAGTTCCTATGGCCACCTTCCAGCTCCATCATCAGACTCTGGTTACCACATAGTACCAAAGTACTCGGCAAGACGAATCAAACGAGCCCAAACTCGATGGGGTTGCGTCGTTTAATTACGGAGTTCCTATGGCCACCTTCCAGCTCCATCATCAGACTCTGGTTACCATATAGCACCAAAGTACTCGGCAAGACGAATCAAACGAGCCCAAACTCGATGGGGTTGCGTCGTTTAATTACGGAGTTCCCATGGCCACCTTCCAGCTCCATCATCAGACTCTGGTTACCATATAGTTTCAAAGTACTCGTCAAGACGAATTAAACGAGCCCAAACTCGATGGGGTTGCGTCGTTTAATTACGGAGTTCCTATGGCCACCTTCCAGCTCCATCAACGGACCCTGGTTACCATATAGTTTCAAAGTACTCGTCAAGAAGAATTAAAGAGCCCAAACTCGATGGGGTTGCGTCGTTTAATTACGGAGTTCCTATGGCCGCCCTCCAGCTCCATCAACAGATCAGCTCTACGTCATAATAATATTGCATTATCATCATATTTGTACATGCATGCAAAATTTCATTTAAATTTAAAATAATGTTTATATATATAATAAATTGAACAAAAAATAATAATTATAGAAAATTAATACTCAAAATTGATTATTCATATGAATACTATATTTTGCAAGAACTGGGTTATGAATATAAGTACTATGTAATATATAGCATGAACACTCTGTACTATGTACTATATAGTATGAACACTCAGTATTGTAACTATATTCAGTGTTGAAAATATATTTTTTTATTATTTCTATTCTGTGGCTAACTTCATCATGTCGTTTGTGCGCGCGCAGCTCACAAATTCACTCTCATCCAAACGCCCCAAAAGAAGTATAACTTCAATAAACGTACTATAATTTTTAAGCAATGTTTGATATGCTAATTATGTAATTATTATAGTTTTACCAAAGTTATTTTACAAAATGATTATTATTTTTCAACTGGTTAATGGTTTTTAAAATTTCCTTTTCTTTTTCAACTTTAATCAATATTTTCGATCTTCATATATTGTTTCGTTAAAAAGCTATTTTCGTTTTCAAAATAACGTACACTGAAAAAAATACTTTGGTTAAAATAACAAAATACTAAGCAATTTCCTAAAGTTAATACAGGACCTACATAGACAGATATTTATTAAATAAATGTTGTTAGAGTGACAAAATTTATTAACGTTAATTTAACTCTGTGTAGCAGAGAATTTAAAATTTCATATTGTTTTATAATAATCAACTGTCTAAATCAATCGGAAAGTAATTATATCAATAACTTTGATAATTTTAATAAGTTCTTTCTCTTAATTTAACGTAATACTTTAAACGGTCTTACATTATCTATTCATAAAATTTATAAACGGAGGGTTCTTTTTACTTACCTAGTACAGCGATATTTACAAAGAATCTCTGTATTTTCAATTAGATGTTTTTGGTACATATCAAGTAGTCTTTGATGTATACTACTAAATGATTCTAGTTCTTTTATTTCTACTAAACAATTTTCTACTTCATGCTTGAGTCTCATCAGCTGTTGGTAATAGGGATCAGAATAGATGGTTCTACCCGGCAGTAAAAGCTCATAATGAATAATGCCCTTCCAATCCTACAATACACATAGCATCAACTTATTGCGAGTTAATCCTCGTTTCGCTATAGTCTGTGAAGCTTGCTTCCTTTCGACCAAAATTTTTTTTGCATATTCTTGTTATAAGTAATCCATTTTTCGTCACCAGTGATCAATCTTTTCAAAATCGGCTCGATTTCATTACGTTTCAATAGAGAATCGCAAACGAGTACACTATTTATTAGATTTTTTCAGTGAGCACGTGTGGGACCCAACTAACGAGCTTTTTTATACATTCAGTGTTTTCAAATGGGTGAAAACTGTTTTGTAGTCAATCTTCAGCTTTTTATCTATATTGTTAGAACTGATATGCCGATCTTGCCTTACTTTTTCTAAAATGGCATTGACTTACTCCGTAATAGGTCGACCAGAGCGAGGTTCATTTTGACATCAAAATTATCGGACTGAAAACGGTTGAACTAGTTTTGTGCTACTCTTATCGAAACTGTATTTAGGTCCATAAACATCACAATTTTTTTTAAGAAATGAACAATAAATCGTCAACAAAAACGGTTTAGTTGAAACGATATGCATTTTTTTGGCGTATATAGTAGCGCGGTTTATAGTACAAGAGAGTTAAGTAGAATAAATTTTACTTTAATTTATTTTAAAGTTTTACTTAATTTATATTCCACTTGTATAGTATGTTGCTACTGACTGACCTAGAAATTACGTTATAAGAAAATGACATTTAATTTACAATTTTTAGGGTTTCGTGACTCAAAAAAAGAATCCTTTAAGAATACTTAATTGTCTGTTTGTCTGTCGGTTAAGACCCTATTTATCCCTTTTTACCCCTTTTTGCCGGTGCCAACCTCCACGCACCCCTGAGAAAAAGGGGTTGAAATCAATACCAAATACTTAAGTCTGAGGACACTTGAAACTGAAAATAATCTCGGTTCTATGTCATTGTAATCAAATAAAATGTAGTTTAAAAAAACTTAAAAACACGCTTTAATGATAAATCGAACTGCAAAGTGAAAAATAATTTTTAATATAGGAATAAAATCATGAACGGAAAATGTTATTGTGAAAAAAGCGTGGAGGGCTTTGTGCCATATCTTTCGTACCATTTTCGGACTAATCGGACCGATCGAATATTTTCGAGGACTCATTTATCGAGCACCCCACGCTTTTTTTACAATTATACCTACTAATATTTTTCGTTCATTATTTTATTGCTATACACAAGAAGAGAAAAAAGTCCTAAAACTTTAATTTGTAATTAGATCACACAAAAAAATTTTCTTTTCTGATTACAAGCGTATATTTGTAGTTTTTAGTGTGAATCGTGATGTATAACAATGAACAGAACTTCCCGCCATGAAAATTAAAAAAAAACTTCCAAAATTCGGATTATTTAAAGAATTCATAATATATTTAAAAAAATGAAAAGTATTTTGAACTTCCGAAACCAGCATCTCACCAAAATCGCTATCAAAAACCGACAAAAATATTAGAATTCTTAAAGGATTAAATATCTACACACGAAATTAAATTTGCACAGAAGCCTTAGGGTGTAAGTCTTGTTCGCAATTGTTCTTAAGCATCCTACGAAGGTTAGGTCATTTTTTTTATTTAAAAATAATTGGATTTGAAACGACTATGGCTTTGCAGATGAAAACAGGCTTTAAATTAATATTACATTTTAATAAGCAAATAACGTAAAATAGAAATAATATATTGTTTTAGACAATGTATTTAGCGAAGCTGCACTGGGTCAACACTTTGACAGACTTAAGATCCTATCTCCTCAATCTGAAATAGTAAGATTGTGGAAGTGAATACGGCAAGAGTGCTCTGCTAAAGAAGGTACTACAATTCTATCAAACTACCCGCTTTAGGGGGTACAATAATCTTAGTGAATACTTTAAAATTCATAAAGATGTCGCTAACTTTACATGATCTTTAACTTTATACGGTCTTGCATTACTAAAATTGTGCAAATGTGATGGTATAAATAAACAAATCAATTGCATATGGAAAACCATCCCGTGTCATTTAGGCCTTTGTGTTCCCTTAAGCGGACCATTCAGACTCTAATGATACACTTGGGTGGTTAAAAAGTTTCAATAGCAATAAGCCACCGTGAACAGCTTATCTGAACACGCTTTCATCGTATGTCAAACTGAACAGAGAAAGGCCGAGAACATCGAATGCCACAGAGTAGGTAAACAAAAAAATGTGAATAGTCAAATTTGGATTCGTGAATTGCAAATCGTATTTTATTCATAAATGTGTATGATTTCATCCTAAGTATAATCATTTGTGTAACGATTTTTCCATGAAATTTTTAATGTTATAACATACTACACTGACTATTTTCATCACGAGTAATAAGGTAATGCAATCAGCGAATTGCAACAAAATATTTTCGCTGATATGTAAGATAATTTAACTATTGAAATTGTAACAAGTACTAAGAAAATATGTTTTTGAGCATTGCTTGTTACTGTTTTAGGCACTGAATGTCAATTGTTGGACGTTTAGTTGCTGAAACGGTCTCATCTCCTTCTTAGCTTTCCATGATATATGGTCTTGGGCCATTTACAACCAATGGTGACCTGCGACTCTGACTTGGGCGTCAGTCCATTTGACGGGAAGCTGTTCTACACTACAATATCCAGTTCGTGGTAGCCACTCCAAAATCTTTCTTTCCCAACAATTTACGGTTTTACAAGCTATATACCATTTCCACTTTAACTTACCTACTGATTCTGGGAGCTATGTCGGTCACTGTGGTTGGTCAACGGATATACTGGCATCAGAAATTATCTCGCTAAGAACTTCGAGCATAGCTTTTGGACGTTGAGAGACTCTGAGTTCATTTTTAGACCAATAATAAGAGACTACTTCTGACATACGCACATAATCACGGATTTTTAAATATGCACTGTTTAAATATTTTTGTGTTAAAACACTGATGTATGTTTTAGTTGAAAGTGCTTACTAAATATTTCATTTTTTGTTATCATTATTGATATAATGCAATAATTAAATATTGTATGAAATTCAGTAAACTTTATATTTATTAAATATTACACCACAAAAAAGTATTAATTCCGCAATATATATATATATATATATATATATATATATATATATATATTTATATATGTTTTACATGATTTTTTAGCATCATTTTGATTAAAATAAACGCTTTCAACAAAATTTATTACGTGTTTCGACTTCTTTTTATTTTATGATGATTTCGAATCATTGTAAAATAATCTAAAAACTCAAATAAGATAATCGTCTTTGCTTTAAATAAATCCATATAATATATCACTCAATGAATCTAATCTATCTATCGACAGATCAGAACATTTTCATTTACAAGTGAAAGTTACTTTATTTAAATTAAAAGCTTACAAATCACATTAAAGGACGCCCGCTATGGTCCAGTGATAAGATGGCTACTTTATACTTCGAAGGAAGAGGACTTGGCTCTAGTTGAAAAAACTTTTTTGGAATCTTTGTGGAGTTGTGGTTACTTAATTATCGTCTCTTATTTGTATTTAAATTAATATACATTATGTAAAAGGAAACATGTAATAGACATATTGTATAATATCTCTCTCTTGGAAAAAAAACATGCAAAAACAAATAAAAAAGACATTACTTGTTACTGATGATAATTTAGATAACTTATTAGAAAAGAACTTGTAAACACAATGGATTTATAAATTGACTATTGTTAAATGTCATGTTTCTCAAACTGCGATGGAAAACAATAAATGGCATAAAGTATTTTTATTGAGTTAATTTTTCATAAAAATAAATATCACCAGGATCCCGCTCCACAGATGGATCTGTTCCAATAATAAGAGATAAGAAAGCGTCTCGAGATAGCGCGACAGACAATACTTCGCCAATTAAAAGGCCGCCAGCCGATCCGCGCTGCAGCGGCGCCGCGGATCGGCCGACAATAAGTCATGTGGTGGCGGGGAACACGCGTTTAGAGGAGCTTATCGCGTACTGTCTGTGATTTGTGTATGACTAACAGTCATGTAAATATCTTGTACAAATAAAGTAAGTGTGTTAGAAAAAAACATTTTGAACATTCAATGAGAATTTTGTTTGGGAGCTATTATTTTTAATTTTCGATTTGTTCGCAAAAAAATGATTAAAAAGTAAACTTACAAAGAAGATGACAAGTCCGAAAAGATCAAATTATTTGAATAATAGGCGCGCTTGTGATCTTTAATGATGCTAACGGTGGGGGTAAGTAGGTTGCTCTAATATATAAAAGTTGCCACGTAAATATTTAATCTGCCTCAAATTCCATTCCGATACGAAATATTTAGAAGTTCTTTTGCTACTAACATGTATTCGATTTCTAATATTAAAGTCTAACATACGTGAATACTTTTAAGATTTTGTACATTTTTTTATAATACAAAAATTTTAAATTACTTTCAAATCGTGGTCACGCAACAGAACAGACGTAGCGATTGTGATGCTATTTATACATAAAAAAAAATAGACAATTTTATATTGTCGTGAGATGAGTTTTTCGGTTGATTGTCAACTGCAAGATCACACAATAATTATCGCAGCGAGTGCGCAGACGCGCCGCGCCGGCCGCCGTCCGCGGTGCGTTGAACTAAAAACACTACGAAATTGATAATAAACGCCGCTCGCTCTTCTGAGAATTATGGCGCTGTCGTTGGCCGTGTCTATGGTCTCGCTGCTACAGTACGATGTAAAAGTACAATATGTACGCGCTACTAGAATATAATACATGATAATAAATGTATTTCGAATGGATAGTAGGAACTGTATTATAATATTCATTGGAATCATCGACTTTCACAAACCATTAAAGTCAATAATGAGATCAGACACACCGTTTGAAAACATTTAAAACGACGCCATATTGCGGAGCTCATCGGTAACGTTTGTAAGGAGTTGGAAAACATACACGAAGCGCTTAATTTATCTGTGTGAAAAACAGAGCGCATCTAAAACAACAATGTATAACCACATTGACTACGGTCCAGTGTTCGTTCTACCTGTTCTTATAAAAAACTATAATTTGATTCTGGCGGCTAATAGATGTCGTATCTGTTTACTTGTGTATTCCACCTATAGCATGGTAAAATTTCACATCAACATGTCGGTTGGGAGGACGCTCTGAATAGTATTAGACAATTCAATATTTAATAGAGAAAATTGTTTTTAGATAATAAATTACATTTTAAGATTAAATATTATGTAATACGTGTATTAAAACATAGTTTATAATATTTATGTACTTACTGCAAATTATTTAAAAATGAGGGATTTTTTATTTGAAACTTTGAGTTGTATATGTTTGTGTTTTGTCACTGTTTAATAATATGTATATAGTTGTAACTGTTTTACGTCTGATACTACCAAAATATAATAAATAATGCAATATAATGATAATACAATATTTCACAGCCGGGGCGTCATATTTATTAATGTTTTATCATACCATTTTTTTATTTTTCTGTAGAGTAATTGTAGATACATGTCAATTTGTGATTTAAAACTGATTTAGTACCTAGATTTCTTAAATTTCATAAACACGATAAGTGTTAATAATGAGAGAACGACATTTTAAAAATAAGTTAACATTAACATTAACATCAGACAAAAATTTTTTGACGTGACAACGTCTTATAAATTGGTTTGCCGGGTGACACTTCAAGAAACTGCGTTACGCTCCGCTCACGTTATGCGCTCACAATGAGAGCGAGTGAGAGGCACGCGTCCCTTCCACTCGGCATGGTTAGCCCGCCTAAGAGCGAGAGAGACAGACATAAAGTGAAAGGCACGCGTCCCTTCCACTCAGATAGGAACAAGTTAAGTTGTAGTAAACGCTGTTTCATTGTACGCAAATGTATTGCAAGTTATTGTATGTATATTTGTATATAAATACGTATGTATGTGTAAAGGTAAAATAAAATTTTGTTAATATGAAATTCAGTGCGAGATTCTTTGTATAAATTAATGTTTTAAATATAATTCTTTGTATAAATAAATGTTTTAAATTGTTACTATTATTTCATCCTTCTTCCTACTATACGAATGAATATTCACATTAAAATGATTTTACCACTCAAAGTCGTTGTCACGTAAAACTTTCGCCCGTATACCGACTTTACAGGCAACCAATTTTTTATGTACATCCTTGTTTCTTTTTCTTTAATTTCGCAAGCTTCCATTTGTCATAGATGCATCGAATATATATAGAAACGCCAAAATCTTAAATAATCGGAACTCTTACGCGAAATTCACAATTCCGATTATGGACGATTGTTAAATATAAAATTTATATGAAAATTTAAATTAATTAAAGAGCCGTGCATCATAAAATAAAATGAAAATGGTTATTATATTCGACGAGTTACAATCGTAAGTAACAATTACTATTTTCACAGAAAATAATGTTATCGTTCTAGAAATAACATTATAAGAGAATATTTTACGTTCGACAGTTCTGTATCTTACTTATACATACGATCTTATGTTAGACCTTATTATGTTTCATTTCGAAAAGCATGGTTATGAACATGTAGCTGTTAAACTGAATACTCGTACAATTAGCGAGGAAAGCAATATATCTTAGCGCTTCGGTATGTTTTAAGGTTATGTGCTGCTCTAGTTGCTAATAGAAACTGGCATTCTAATGCCTATTTCTCATCAAACGTAATAGCTATTTCACCGTGGTGACGCCTGTTTGGTATATCATATTCGCGTGCCTAAAATCTTGGGTCTGCCCATAGGTCTTTGTGGTAATTGGTGACGCTCATTTCCAAGAGAGTGATTGAATTGAACTACTATACTATTTTACGTTGTTGTTTGCAGCGATTCTCTCGATTTTTGTATTTGTCGTATACGACATGAGTGATATACTAACTGTAACTGAATTGTAGTGTTATGTGCTACGATCACATTTTTAAAGCTTCCATTTTTGGACAGAAAAAAATATATGGCGGTCCATACTTTCTCAAACCTTTTTAGATTTATTAACAATAGTCAAAAATGTAGTCATTCCCTTAAGTATGCCTATCTAGTATATATAGCTCTTTCATATCTACGTAACAGACACATAAATAATAAATATATGTGTGTTTATTTATTAAATTCTAAGACACATGCTGTAAAGATTAAGATTATCCTAATCATGTTTGGAAGATCATTTATGATTGGATAATAAACTATAAATATTTTAATTCTATAAAGAGGTGTGTGTAATGTGATTATTAAGCATCACAATTAATTTTTAGCTATTGAATGATTGATCATTGCATTACACTAGGTATTTAAAAATTGGTAAAACAATTGTTAAAGTTCCCGAAGCACGAGATTTATAAAACACAAATGCATACAATATTCAAACAGGCATAAAAAAGAATTACCAATCGCTGTTTGACGAGTTCGCATTCTGAACTGAGGTTTCTATAGTTTTTAAACTCTACGGTCTCCTTTCGACAAGCTCATAATAACAAGGCGTTGTTTATGCCTCGTACCCTCGTATGCTTTATGATCAGCGCAGAACCGCGCTGATTGTTTAGTGCAAATGTCGTAAATACACGTCAATAGCGAAATATAAATTCTGTCGCCGCGGGCCCGTAGCTCGAAGTGATGTCTTTTTCAAATCGAATACGAAATAAATCTTCAGTGATTTTATATTCATTATTTTGTTCATTACCAAGTGAAAAATGTGATTTTCAATTAACATATCCAAGTCATAAAAACATGCATCAATTCCAACTCAATAGAAACTCGGGAATTATTAAATATCCAAAATAAATGCTTTGATAAATTTATTTATTACGATTAGATAAATTTAACATATTACAAAACGATTTTAATAACTATGAAAATAAAATCAGACTACAAAATTCGACTAAACGTACAACTTTGTAGCTCTATAATTTTATAGATAACATACTCGACAGTGCAGAGGGATGTGGTGGATATATAAAATCAGGGATACCACCGGTCACTGAAATGACCACTCGATACCAGCCAAAATGTGTAAAAAAATCGGTTTAACAATGTGCCTTAGCGATGTTCCAAACAGATAAATGCTCTCGCGACGGAGGCAAAAATATTTTCTGTTCCACAATGAAGTAATATTTAACCATTTTAAAACTTATTACGACCATTAAAAGGGTTTTCTAAAACTGATGTTCTGAAAATACCGAAAAAAAGAAATATACACAAAATCGTTATCTCCATATTTTATTCCATTTAAAAAGAAGAAACAGAGAAATTTATTGCTTCATAAAATCCATATTTCAGGCCAAAAATGTGTTCGTTTTTACTCTAACCGTTTAAAATTTTAAACTGATAATTCGTTGCTGTTTAAAACGTTGCTGTTTTCACAAAAAAACATTCCAGAAGAAACGTCTATGAGACAGAACTGTATCACAGCCAACTCGTAACGTCAGAAATCGCAATAAGAAGTGTAATCAAAATTAATTGATGCTATTAAAGCCTGCCCGACGTCTATGAGAAGCTTTGTTAACTTGACCCATTAAGATGTCCCGGTTGTATTTTTTTACTATATGCTTGTGAATGCCGGCGCGACTTTTTGAACTAGGCCAATTTTAAGCATAAATCATATGGTAACATATTAAGAAAGGCACGTTGTGTATTACGTAAGTTCAGGAATAGTTTTAAAATATTTGAAAATGTTCAGAAAAAAATTTATATGTTTAAACATTTACCCCAAAACTGACAAATTGGAACAATTATTTTTTTTATCATAATTATACAAGAAAAATAAGTAATATATATTTATTTAGTGTCGTTATATAGGCAAGATTTTGTAAAAAATATGCATCTGTAATTATATACTAAGCAGCGGTTCTAACCTTGCTCGAAAAGTTAAGAATTTTCTATTTATTAAACATCATTGTATTAATGGCACACTATGTTGCACGTAATTAATTAGAGCACTTACTAATTACACACAATTTGAAATTAAACATTGATCGCTTCAAGTTGACCAGAGCTGTAATTTAACCACGAAATACAATTAAGTAATGTTTACCTGAAAATAAATATTGCAAAATTGATTTTATTGAAATACTAAAAAGTAAAAAAAAATACATATTGATAATTAAATCAAACACTGGCCAAGTAGGAATGCATAACATTCGATAATGCGACTATTTACACTATTTTAGGGTTTTTTTTGTTCAGCTTTTAAACCGTGCTCATTTAATATAATTTAGGCCATAATAAAACGACTAAAAAAAATATAAAATGGCAGATATGACTCCAGAGACAATATAGTGTGTTATACGTGATTTGAAAATACAGACGGTAATTACGAATGCACAATTTGGTTAATTTAATATACCTAAAAAAATTATTACCGATCGAATGAACAGCTCAACATATATAAGTGAATGTAATATACAGACTTAGTAGACTGTTATTTTTCTATAGCAATTTAAGGGCAAATGAGTACGAAAACCATCATAGAGCAGGTGATCACTGTCGCCCATGGCATTTGCGACCTCAGAGGAGTTACTAGCGCGTTTCTGGCTCTTTAGGAAGAGACAGGACGTCCGATCGATTGGCCATCGGCATGAGCCATCAGAACTCTCATTCACTGGACCAAACGGAACAGTGGAAGGTGCAACTTCAAGTCTGCATTCTGTGAGAATATGGTATTTCATGGGTCCAGTCAGCCCATTTTCACGGTGCAGCCAAGTTGATCAATTCTACCACATAGGAAAAAAGTTAAAAAGATTGACCCGGCTAGAGATAGACACATGAAACATTTCATAATTCCTCAACGTTCAGAGGCCTATAAATATATGAGAGGCTATGGCTCAGTTCACCGCCTATGAGAGCCATATACTTTCCTAAACGATAACAGTTTTTTTTTAATAACAATCTATGTAAGCTATTTATTAATTTTCTTTTATAAGCTCACGACCATTTTCTGAAAGAGTAGGCACAGATCAAAATCTGCACATGTTACAATTTTTGCATATCCGTCTTGCTGCACTGACAACCGTTAGTTGTTCATACAAGGTCGTCGATTTGGGTTTGCTTAAAATTTAACCTTTCTTTAATACGTTACTAATTCGGCCAGCATAATATTTTCTATAGCAACCTTTGCCAACCATTCCAAACATATATTCACTCCATAGATTTCTTCCGTCAGTCTAATTTCGTCAATATGTAAATAACATTGTATATATTTTTGTTACACACAATCTTAGTTTGTTATCAAAATATTTATTATATACATTACCAATAACAAACAATATTTGTTATTGGCAATGTACATGACTGTGCCTCCGACTTAGTCCGCGCATAAAGTATCTTGATGGAAATATCGACCTCGATTCTAAGCTTAAACCTGATCCCATCACTAACTCTAATGTAGATCCTGTTCCCGATATCATTTTTTTCGCTTTTCATCTCCCACTCTCCTTCACGCTCTCACTCGCCTCCTCTCTCAACCCGTCATTGTATACCTTTTCCCTTCACCCTATTCATCTTGCTCTTTCTTTACCCTGTCTCTCCCTTTCAGTCGTTACCTTCTTTCCCATTTTCCTTTTGCCAAATAAAGCAAATAAATGAATGTTTGAATAAATATTTCTTATTATGATTATGCAATATGTATTTTGTTGTGTATGAGTGTGTGTAAGGTGTATGAGTGTGTGTAAGGTGTGTGTGTGTGTGCTAATCCTATAGTATGTAATGTAAACCTGCTTTATACAGCACAAGCCGCGATTTTCTAATATAATATGTTACTACTAGTATCTTGTGTTACTTATTTTCAACAAATGTGGATACTAAAAATGGCGAAAAATCTGATCAGTGGATCTCGCTATAAGCGCCCAAACGAGCGGACAGACAGACAGAAGAACAGTGGAACGTTATGTGTTATAATATATATGTGTGGAGGATGCATGGATGAATACGTAAAAGGCCAAGAACACAATTAATTCTAGTGTTGTTTTCAGCATCAAGTTAACGATGTAGTTCAGACACGTTATCAAATGAATTTTTCATTGTTTATTTTTGATTTGCTTTGTAGATTTTATACATATTCTACGTAATTATTGTGTTTTAAAACGATATCACTCAAACAAGAATAAGGGTTTAAAATCTAGGTAACTCAAGATTACGGCTAACTTGCGTCATGAATGACAGATGTACGTTAGTGTAGGTGCAGTAATGAGTTAAATGCGAGGTATGTGTGTGTGCCCGCAGACAATGATAGTAATTACCTAATGATAACCCATTTAAACGTTGCCGGCATGGCCGCCGCGGGTGTAGGTTTGACGCGCAAGGAGGGATAGGAATTGAATATAGACTGTTGAATATATAGGCTAGGATAGTTACTATACTTAATCAAAATATCCGTGTATGAAAGATGATATCATCAGTCATACTGATGACTGGAATATTCTAGTTATTTTTAATTATAGTAAGTTTTACACTATTTTCTCTTTTAATATATGTAATTCGCATAAAATAGTATATGCTAACTGACTTCTTTCTATAGTTAATATACTTATCTAAAATTAAGTTAACTATTACAAGTAACATTTCTTCTATATTAATTAAGAGAAATGAAATCTTTTTAGGATAATGTCTTTATCGAATTCGACTTGATATTCAGCAAACTCTAAAACCTAAACGGTTCAAAATCTAAACTGACTATACGCTTAGGTAGTTTCTACATTTATAATGCGATAAATGCAAAAAATATGTTATATTTTATCTATTTACATATGTTGATACTGCACTTACTTCTTAAATTTTTATATTCTTGCTATCACTCTTACTATCAATGTCACTGATAAAATTAAACGGGTTTAACGTGTTAAGACAAACTCATAGATACATGGATTCACACAAGGATAAGGCTGTAGGGTTAGTATAAGAAAGTACGCCGATACACTGGCACATGTCTAAAGAAGCGAGTGGGTAGTGTAGTGGGAAGAAGCGTTCATTATAAGTATCGATACAGAAGCCAACAATATGCGATATTGCCCAAAGGGCACGTCACTACGATGTACATTCAGAACAAATTTGCCCGCGTTCAAGTGCGCCATTGGATGATTCGCATCCAAAAGTTGTACTGATAGCTTATGCGTTTCATATATGTATGCGTTTCGTTAACTTACGTTTCGATGTAGACGATGCATGCCGTGACGTCGCTTAATCAAACGAAATGTATAAGTGTTGCCTGGATGAGTAGCGAGTTTGTAAAATCTAGGAGCGGTCACCGTCATCCCATCCACAGTTGAATTAACTGCACATGTATATTGATGCTAATGTTTTGATTGGTCATTATTAATCATAAATGTTACTATTTAGTTGAAATTCATACTCATATAACTCTTATAACTTCCGACTCCAGAGCATGAGTTTCCCTTATCGAGGTAATATTAAGCCATAATTCGCACTGTCAAGAAACTTGCCGGGGCAAAAGTCTGATGATATTTCCAATTATTTTTATATAAAAATGTGACGGATACAGAATTCACTTTATGAGGAGCTATCGAAATGAGAATATATTAATGTAAATAAATGTATCGAATGACTGTACTGCTGACTGTACTCTTAAGGTTTTCGTGGAAAAATTCCGAAGCATTTGTTTGATGCGGTGTAATAAGACTCAATTATGAAAAACTTGTGTTTTGGCCTCATGTGAGTATATCTTTCGACTGTACGTATACGTTTTGGATATATCATGTCGTGTACAGCTATATCGTTGGCTGGTAGCGAAATTATCCTGTTTGACGATGAAATACGCAATGCGAATAGATATAACAAAATATCGAAATTGAATTCGGTTAAAAAAAAAAACGAATTGGTAGACATTAAAGACCATTTGTAATGTGTTTCTTCAAAAACTGAATTCAATATGAAATCATGTGTATTGTCTATGGCGCTGTAAAACCCTAACGTTAAAATTATTATTAGTCGTTTCTCTAGTCAGGTAGAAAAGTGAGATCTGTGCAAATATTCATTCCGAGTACAGTAAAACGCACGAAACTTTGCCGTTCTGAATTTATTGTGATTGATATACTGTGCAGGTATTACGCTCCCGAACCCTTCCTTCTTCTCCGTCGCGCTCCTATTTTACGCTATTGCTTTCGTGACGAACTTCATAGCGCATAGTTCGGTGCGTTGTACTGTACAGTACTAAAATATAAACGATCACTTATTCGAGTCGTGATATCATTCTGAGAAAGAACTTAAACAAAAACAAAAATACTACAAAAATATAATCAATGTCAATAAAAATAAAGTAAATAAGAGAGAAATAAGTTTTTAACAATGCTTTTAACATATAACAAACTTAACATTAACTCTTAGGGTAACAAAAATATATAATATAAACTGATAGCAGCAATTTTAAAAATAATCATAATTTTTTTCACTTTTTTACTTTACTAAGAGTGATACATTTAACAGAATATAGTGTTAATAAAATTTGTTTGAGACAATTCTATAAAAGATACTATAAAAAATTGTTTTATAATATGTTTACTCTTTAACTTTAAAAGACATTAAGTTTAAAATTAAAATATAGTCCTATTTAGTATTTTATTTTTTATTAATGAAGAATGAAATTAGGAATCAACCTAATAATTATATTTTCTTATAATATAAAAATTGACAATAATAAATATGGAAAAAAATTCTTTATTCTTATTTCTAAATTTTGTTGGAAATTTAAAAATAATGAAGAAAGACTAATAACAATTAACTTTTGAAAATATTTTATTAACCATAACATGCTCTTTAAAAATCGAATACAAAAAATCATTTATTTCCTCTGATTATTTGTATACATTTTTGAATAAGTGTAGCTGAATCATAAAATGACACGAAACCAATAACATCTATACATATAATAAAATCATAAGCGAACCACGTCCGAATCTTAATCATTGAATATTTAAAAACAAAACATTTTACATACGTTATACTCGCGTTACCAAAGGTTAAAAACAGTTTTAAAATTTTTGTCCGGCTTGTCTGTGCTGTGCGCTTGTGCACACTAATCTCAGAAACTACTTAACCGATTTAAGTGCATATTTCACTGATATATTGTGACAAGTTTACCGTAACATTTAGTGTTTATTTAATTCAATCGGTTCACAAACACAGAAAGTTATGTTTATCTATACACATATCAGTACATCAATCTCTTGAATTATCTAAAGTATTTAATAGTTTAATTATAAATTAGTTTTAAAATGTTCGATTAAATCCTGTGTTGCAAATAACTAACTTTAGTCTTACTTATGGGTAGTATAACATACCCTAAATTTTAGTTTCTTACATATCACTTCCTGGCTTCGGCCAAATCAAGTCGCCTCTGGTGCACTGCTCAATACTCCGTGGTAACGGGTAGCAGAATTTAAATCTAAGCAAGACGGAGATCAGAATCGATAGATGTAAGATTAAAATTAAAATTAACGGTGTGACTGGAATCGGAAGAGAAGCGGTACCGAAATCAAATTTAA